>JAAIXJ010000933.1:67066-97372 GCA_013403705.1 Heliconius hermathena | reverse complement strand
CTCTTCGCCGTGGTGAGCTTCTTTGGCTTCTCTTGCCCTTCGTTATCGGAAGAGCCGGAGTTGTTGTTTTTACTCCTCGTTCTCTTCCGATATTTGGAGCTCTCTTGCACCGCTGCACTTTGAGACTCCATCGAGACACAGCTGTCCGTCTCGGATTCAGATGCCGCCCGGAGACGACTTCGTGAAGACGTAGAGCACGACCTGGGCCTCCCGCTGATTTAGGAGGCGATTTTCGCCAAGTCCAGCCGCTCTACTCTCGCGTCTTTGACGCTTCCGCCCGCTACGGGCACCACAAACCCCTCATCATCTTTTTTAAAATTTTTATTGATCTCCATACTGTTCCCACGAGTATGGGGGAAAAACGGTCCATCCAAGCAGTGCCCCCTGTACTTGGATAAGCCTAATACGCCACGGGTGTCGGCCGGTACCCTGGCGGGACCAGCAGTAGCGATTGATCATCCCATCAGGCACGCACCCGTCGCGCTGTTTCGCCGCTTGGGTTGGGGTAATTTTTTATAGAGGTTTTCATCCTCGCAGTCCGGCCGGTAAAGGCAAGACCCTCAGTTTCACTCGTGATTACGAGACATGACCGCAACCACGAGTGGAGTTCCGATATAGTCGGCGCTGGCACATATGAATGCACCTGCGTGGAGGTATTGTGAGTACACACCACGCGCGCCCTCCCAGTTCCTCGCACTGTGTCCTCTGCTAATCAGAGGAACACGCGGAAGAACGCGGTCGCGTCGGATTATTCGCCGACGAGCAATCATTGCCCAAGGACGGATCCTGTGGCTAATAATTTCTCGTCGCCCAGGGTGCACCGGTACACTATACTGCTCGTCCTCCCCGAATGACAAGCATTCGAAAAGGGCCAACAGCAAGCGCACACACGTGGAGGTTATCCGACTTCGCACCCCGAGGTGCACCCTAGGGCACCTGGGCGAACCTTTTTGTATATTAGCTTTTACCCTTCTAAATGGAGCTCTAGGAGGGTCAACGAATATTTCTTCGGTACTTGTGGGACCAAAATGGTAAAAACAGAAACATCAATACAAAAGAAGAGAAGATTGGAGAAATATAAATTAAAACGGCAGGAAAAACTTGCTAACGAAGACGATGACGCAAAACGCCAAAAACTCAACGAAAGGCGTAATTAATAAAATAGCGAAACACCTACTCAACGACAGTTAAAACTTGATAAAGCTAAACTGATTTATACAATACAATATGGGTATACAATACCATCCTTTCCAATACCATCCTTTCGTATAGACTTTAGTAAAGACGGTGTTCACCTAATTCAGCCCAAGTCTGTGCGATTTCCAGCAAAATATAGTGACGGAACCGCGGAACGAAGAATGTTGCCAATTGTATTATGTTGGGCTTATACAGCTTGTTGCACGATTTACTTATGTAAATAAACTAGTACTAATTTAATTACGTAAAATCTGCTAAGCTTAATTTTTTAAATTTCAATTTTATATTTATAAATATTGATCATCGCGGCAAGTTTTTATGATCATTTAAATTGTGTATAATAAGGTTATAAGTTGATAGTTAAAATTTAAAGAAAATAAAATATTTTCTTCTTTTTAGAGCATTTAAATAAAAGCTTTCTCTAAAAAAGGTTTTTTTGCTTTTAATTTATTGGTTTTAACATTTAAAAATGTTATTTCATAGTAATGATAGAAAATACTTTTAACGTTATATAACTATTTATACGATATTTTTTAAAATATTTCACTTGGATTTGGATTTTGATTTAACCCTCTGCGACTGACGTGGCTTAATTTTTACAATTATAGTGACGCAGTAATCCACGAGACACCTTTTTAACAATAAATATTTTTATACAATTAACTTATGCAGGTATTTTATTTATATTTATTAGATCACTAGTATATTATTAATGTTAAATTTATTTTAAATAAAGAAAACAATATGTATTTTCGAAATTAAACAGTGTTATTGACTTTACATAAATCTAAGAATCTCTTCATTAACATTAATCACACAGAAAAAATTACAATTTTATTTATATTTATCATTACATATTTAGAAAATTTACTATTATTTTAATCAGTCTAGGGAATATGAAAGAAATTCAATGGTTGAATATACAATTAGAAAATTTCAAAATCACATCTATTTTTGACAATTATCAAAGGAAAATTGCCTTTGAACGATTACAGAAGCAATATGTAGCCTACGTTTTTTTATTTATTCTTGTTGCACAAATAGGAAATAGGTTTCTATCATTTGTTTAAATACACCCATTTACTGGTGGTGGAGAGAGTATATTCTTGCCTGTATTCTCCCTAGAGATAGTTACAAATCTCCTTCGACCATTTTTCACTGTATATTCATTTTTTTCAGTTTTCAAACCTTTTAAAACTAAATCTTGCTATAAATAAAAAATAAATTAAATCAGCTTCACGCTGTATCCCGCACACAGCAGGGTAGGCAGAGGGAACCTTGTGTTAAGACACTCCGTTCACCACTTTCTGCCGAATTCTGGAGGTATTGCGTGTTGAGTGGCAGAACTCAACGCCGCGCAAATCTTGCTATATGCAATAAAAAAAAGATTTTTATTCTATCTCACTCTCTCTTTTAAGTAATGAATTTAAGAGAGAGAGACAGAAAAACATCTTTGTTGTCAGGACATCTTTGATGCAATACAAAGCTATTTAGTCTGCCATGTCCAGCATTTTTTGTAAGATAAGTTACCGACGAGTTTTACGGCTGCAACAACAAAGAGAACATATCTTGTACACTTTGTTTATTCTACCTTCCGTGTGATTATAGCATGCCATTATAACGAGGATTCCTGTATCATTTTCCGTTTCTCGAAAATAATGAAAAGAAAAATCTTTAAAAGATTTTGTCTTAATGACGCAAAATAATATAAAAGTACATATTATCTTCAACAGAGACAGTATGGCTGAAACTTTACTATTCATTATAGGTATATATATTGTTTTTAAAGCCATATTATTGTTAGAAAACGAAAGTAATGTAGATTAGTAAATTAATAATCATGTAGTTCAAGCGGGCGAAGCCGCGAGTAGGCCGCTAGTTATTGAATATAATGTTGACTGGTCAAATATTATTTTTTCAAATGATGTATTTACTGAAAATGTAGTTCAAAGATGTGTTTTTGAATATTTAACTAAACACAAACACACTCAATCGAAGGCCCTCGCCATCTCCAAATTAAACCGCATCCTGGGTTCAGTTACGCTCATTAGACATGTATGTATAGTGATTTTTTTTAAATTATGTAAGTTCCATTCCTTTGCCTCTTAATTATAAATATAATGTCTGTATAATGTACCTTAATAAATTTAAGAAACAGTAGTTAAAAGCAATGAAAAATAGTACAAAAACTTAAATGTAACAAAGGGAGTCAAGTTCAAAATGAAGAATATGCATGTTTCTCGTCTTCAATAAAAATTATTGATAACCAAACAAATTACCATTTTCTGTGGATAATTGAGAAATTTATCTGACTGTAAAACCAACTGGTTGTGGGTTCGATCGCCACTCGAGGAAATGAAATATTTATTTACATTTACATTTTTATTTCTTCGCTCTGGTGTCGAGGCAAAGCGCGGCGTTGAGTTCCGCCACTCAATACGCAATGCTTCTAGAACTCGGCGGAAAGTGGGGAACGGAGTATCTTAACACTAGGTTCCCTCTGCCCTGCTGTGTGCGGGGTACAGCGTGAAGCTAAGAGAAAAAAGAAAAGATATACTAAATATTTTCTTCACATTCTGCATCAGTACTTTCTGCACATTTACATTTCGTAGTTTAATTAGTTGCCTGCAACTAATTAAATTACGAAATGTAAATTTGCAGGAAATACTAATACCGTTTTTATTCTACGTAGAGTAGCGATTTAACTTTATTGTTATTCATGGAAAATATCGCCAAATAACATTAATCTTCATTATTCATAATAATTATATTCGTTTTAATAGAGAAAAAAACTCTTAAGTTATAACAATATTAGCATATAATCTTTTTTTAAATAAAAATTCCCATGAAGAAAACCCGTTTATTATTTATATGCTATTTTCTTCACATTCTGCCTCCAACTAATTAAATTACAAAATGTAAGTATGCAGGAAATACTGATGCCTTTTTTATTTTCTACGTAGACTAGCGATTTAACTTCATTGTTATTCATGGAAAATATCATCAAATAACATTAATCATCATTATTCATAATATTTGTTTTAATAGAGAAAAAAAACTCTTAAGTTATTAAGTATTAATAATAACAATATTAGCATATAATGTTTTTTACGTAATAAATTAAATTATTATCTAAGGATATTGCGCTTTTTCTTCATATTTTTAAATATATTGCGTTATAGAGGTATAAAAATACCACTTTTGAACTATTACGTCTTTATGTAATATTACGTCAATTACGCTTTTGTTAACTTATCTTTAATAGTGTACAGGTTTTTAACAAAGCTAATTCTACCAACTTCGTTGGCATCGCACTAGAAGCAAGTGCAAGTGTTTTCCATACCTCGGAAAGGTGTTGGAACAATTAGGAAGAAACAGAAGTATATGAAGGGGCATGTTCATGTACCATCAAAGCCCGAGTCGCATATATGCAGCTAAAGTCTGTTTAGGTATCTTTGATAATAACACGACGTACAAAATTCAAAATGTTCAATTGTAGCGTCAAAGTTCACGTAACATATTGTGGTTTCTAGCCAAAAATCTGTAGACAAGGACGACCCTTTAAGAAAATAACGCTGGCTTGGACATGTATTGTGAAGACCTGGTAATCACCTAGGTAACCTGATTTAAATATAATCTTCCTTCCTTATTGGAATCGAATTCAAATTCATCGTATTTCTCACTCTCTCTCAACGTATTTTTCAAGCAGTTAGACACTATCCATGATACTTTACTACACACTTTGTTTATATAGCAAACGGTCATTATAGCACATGTCCAATTAAATGCATCACGACGTTTCATCTTGAATATAATTAATTATCATGGAATTATTAAAACAAATAAGCTGTTAGCTGTTGCTCAAGAACTATTATTTAAATATATATTCAACAGTACCAGTCACCATATATATTCAACAGTATAGGGTAACCTGGTCTAGCAGTACTCACTTAAGGTTTAAAATATTCTAAAAGAAACAAGATGAAATGAAAAAAATCAACTAGTTATTTATTGCGTGTACAATCTATAACATAAAGCAACAGAAAAAATAACAAAAATATTTTTTAACTCTCAGGATAACAAAAATAATCACAAGTGGGAATTGCGTCCTCTTACATATATTATTGTGTAAGAGTACGCTTTTAGGTTGATAAGAGTACGCGGATCATGGATTAACTTATGGTCACTTGCAGAGCCGGCAAATAAAATGTCCTAAGCCCTCATACCATTCGAAGCATTTCAAACGTTCTATCCAGTCCTCTGCGGGGGGGCTACGTACATTTCAGTACATGATGGACATCTCCAAACCTTCATTTTAGGCATTTTCTTTGGCACTTTAAAGGCACTTTTGAATTTTTAGAAAGAGTCTTTGAATCTTTTTTTGGTACTTTCTTTGAAGAAAGCTTTGATGCTTCCTCGAGAGCCAGTTTATATGGAGATCCACTCAAAATATCCGACTTAGCTCTTTTGTGGTGAGATCATGATAAAAATTCAGCTCGGGGTGGGGGGAGGGGGGGGCTACATCTTCAAGTGTGACAAGAGGCGATTCAATGTTTTGAATTTGAATACAACCCAATGGTGTACGAGCTCTATCTGTCTCAAATAACGGTTGAAGAAGTGTAAAATTTTGTGAGCACGTAAGGTGCGGAGAATTGTCTAGAAAAGAATTATTATGCTCAACGTTTGGTTGCAAAACATTAGTCAGTTAGAAAATGTGTGCTTCATTCGATTCTGCCAAAGGCATATGTTCTGATAGATCATTAGCTGATTGGGAAATTTATATCTCATAAGACTCTATCAGTGGCCTTTCAGTTACTGCGCTAGCCAAAATATCCTCTTCTCCAAAAATGTCCGGATTTAACGGTTGAATTTCAGATATCTTGAAGCTCTGAATAGCATTTGCAGGAGTGGCTGCTTTAAGGTAAGCCGGAATCAATATTTGCGCAATTTGATACACGGTTATCACTCGACTAGGATAGGAGGACCAGGATGGTTACACATCCACTTTTCACATTCGGATGCATAAAAAATCTTAAGGCTGTTATAGATGGAGCGATCGAGTGGCTGAGTTTTGTGACTGCTGTGAGGTGGTATGGTCAAAGCGTGGATGTGGTTTTCCCTGAAGAAATGGACCACATGTAAGGTGCAATGTGACAAAGAGACTCACGTATTCTATACGCACCACTAACACAAACTGCAAAAGTAAGCTCCAAAACTCACACGCATCCCACGAAAATGTTACATACATTAAAACACACACAATATCACACTACAATGATCCAGTTAGTGCAACAAGCCGAAATGAGTACACCGAGATTACGAACTAAAAGAGTAGCTCTTTTTATGGATGACAGTAGTGAAAGATTAGACATAAGCTGTTGCAGGTCTAGAAATAGTAAATTTATTGCAATTTCACCTTGTTTATTGAACAGGGGCACTAAAAGAACGGTAGTAAGACGAAAAATATACGAAGCGCTACCCAGAAGGACGACTGGAGGCATAAACTGTCGAGTAGAGAGATCAAAGAACAAACTGGTCATACTGCTCGATTGGGGCGAACGGACGCCCTTCGAACTTTCACAGGAACTGCTTACGGTAGTAAGTGAAATGACAGGACCGGGAGCCTGTGTGATAAGCGTAGACGCTATGGTCGTTTACTATAATAAAGGAGAAGTGGCAGACCGACTGGGATGCATAAAAGCCTCAGAACAACATGAGGTGATAGTGTATAAAGACAAAGGTGAAGATCTTAGTTACCTAAAACAAAATCACTTGGGCACGCAGAAAGTAAACCCACCATCTACCCTTGTGACCATCGAAAGCGGCTCAGAACTCTACCAACATAAGACAGCAGAGGAACAGGCAAATCGTGCAGAAAACAAACCAAAACACACTGCTGTAAGGGGTGCATGCAGCGCCTTTATGACTGCCGTTGAAAACCTATTAGGTAGGAGGAAACCTTCACTACATGAAACCCAGGTGGTGGTCATAGATAAAATCACAAGGGACTCTCCAAAGACTACCGCTGTAAAGATATGGCCAAAGTTAACAAGAGTGGCTATGGATCAAGTAAAAACACCCAATCTGGTACTGATCATGGGACTCAAAGACCATTACAAGAATGCTTTCCTTGAATTCCTCGCAGTCCTCAAAGCTACTAAAGAAGTAAGACACAAAGACCATTACAAGAATGCTTTCCTTGAATTCCTCGCAGTCCTCAAAGCTACTAAAGAAGTAAAGCTCAGAACTTGCAAGGAAATAATGCTTGCTTTTCAGGGAGAATACTCGATACTGGAGGTAAGGCTCAAGGAGGCAGAAGCCGTCATATATAACAACGATTGCGCCCAAACCATTACAGGCAACATGAACGGCAGTTACATGGCGGCGTATAGTTGGCTTTGTGGAGTTGGATGAAGAGGAAACCAGACAAACAGGTAACCTCAAATTAAACTTAACTGGTAATAATCCTATTGTAGTCGTCGCCAAGTGCACGAAAGTGATGCTGGAGGATAAAATGCTAAAGATGGCCAGAAACTTCGACAACACTCTAGAACCCACATCATCAGCGGAATGGAAGGTACCTGGGATGCAGTGGGTAAATGGAGTCCCCGGATGCCGTAAAACAACTTGGATTCTAAAACACTTTGACTTGAATAAAGACACCACTACCACAGAGGCAGCCAAAGAACTCCAGGAGAAGCTGTCGGTAAATATAGGGAACTTAGTAAAAAGTAAGGTTCGCACTATGGCTTCAATATTGGTTAACGGGGTTAGAAAATCAGAAAGCTGCAAGCGCCTTATGGTAGATGAAGCCCTAACGAATCATTTTGGAGCAATAGTAACGGCTGCTAGAATCTCCCGAGCAGATCTGACTGGACTCTACTGATCGGAGATGTAAATCAACTTCCCTATATTGACTGGGAGAATTTCTTTAATATGTTTTACCGCAGTCCATCCCAAATGCTCCCATGGACGTCGCTTACGCCCTACGAGAAATATACTGCGGTATATACTCAGCGAAAAGGGCAGTGCACTCCCTTCATATTGTAAACATCAAGGCGACGCCGGTACCAAAAGACCTAAAAAACACCTTCTACCTCACTTTTACGCAAGAGGAAAACGACTCCATGATTCAACAAGGATACGGGGTGAGTACAGGTTCAAAGGTGTTAACGATTCACGAAGCTCAAGGTCTGACGAACGTAATGGTAGTAGTAGTGAACATGGAGTCGGCAAAATTACAGCTGCATGACTGCGTCCCGCATCCGCAGTCGTCGCAATAACGCGACACTCTTACATCTGCTACTACAACGGCGGCAGCGAAGACGATGCAGTCAAAAGGCTGATCCGCAGTGCAACAATGGCAACGGCGAAAGGCATTGTGGAATACAATTTAAAAATAGCCATTAAAGATAGAAACGAAATGGTTCTAGAAATCTTCTTTAGTAGAGGTTATGGCCACTTCGGTTATACCTTCCACATTCTGAACCCACCCTCCGATAGGCACTTAGAATAAAAAACAAAACTATATATAAGTTGTAAAATTGTAATAGATATTAAGTTAATTGATAGTAAGTCAAATGTTTACAAAAAGGCAATCTAAAAATACCTGGACTTTCTTAGGAATTAAATATCTAGATAATTATCTCTAGTTATAAGCCTAGTTTAAGTGGCAGATAAATATACTGTTGATTAGCTGATAATAATGAAAAAGTTAAAAAAACTACGGACCACGTGTCTGTAGTGTTTAGTTAAAATTATATATATAAAAAAAAACTGTCTGACTGTT
This sequence comes from Heliconius hermathena, assembly GCA_013403705.1. Classification (NCBI taxonomy): domain Eukaryota; kingdom Metazoa; phylum Arthropoda; class Insecta; order Lepidoptera; family Nymphalidae; genus Heliconius; species Heliconius hermathena. Next base: position 88,386 of record JAAIXJ010000933.1, on the reverse strand, counting down.
ATGGCTCATGAGATACAGCCTGGTGACAGACAGAAGCGGAGCGGTGAGTAGTATAAAAATGGAACCGTTTTACCATTTGGTACGGAACCCTCAAAAGCTGCTTCATGCATAGCAGAGTAGGCAGTGAGAATGTAGTGTCCCATAGTGTGTATGTAGTACACTCCCTTCTTCACTTTTTTCCAATAATCGAGACAATCCGCGTTTAGTGGCGGAACTCCACGCCGCGAGTGTGTATTGAATCCACACCTACCACGTTTACAGTCTATTATAGCTTAACAAATATATTATAATATATATAAATAAATGAAGCTTCTTATATTTATGCCTCTAATTTCCCTATTTACTTGCGAAAGGCGAAGGGTTTATTATAAATCAAAACACGGAAGGGCAGTACTTGACGGTTTGAATGAGGTACTTTACTTGCAAATATTATTGTGAATAAATAATATTGTATAATGTAAATACAACCCGTAGTGGCGCAATTGAACGTGGATTAAATAAGATCGGTGTAAATTTGATTCCCAATTATGGGAGTGTATATATATATATTTTCTTGGTTTCAACTATCTAGGCCTGCTTCATCTTCGAGGGGGTCAAATTGAACTTATTAAAAGGGATTAACTGTCTTTCTTGACAAATGGATTATCCAACACAAAAGTATTTTTTCAATTCGTACCAGTATTTAGATCGTTTAAGCATAGAAATAAACTCTTAATATTTACATAACATATTTTTGTCATCCCATGCTGTACCCGCACAAAGCAAAGTAAGCACAGGGGCCCTGGGAACCTAGTATTAAGACACTAAATTTCCATTAAGACACTTCCTAGTTTCCGCCGAATTCAGGAGGCGCTATGACGCCGAGTGAGGATATTAAAATATTAAATATTTCATTTTGTCGAGGGGAAATCGAACCTACAACTTATCGTGTTTACAGTCGTACGATAGTGCTCCTGCGCCACGACTGGCCAATCGTAGGTATAAGTTATTAAATTTTAACTTCGATATTAGTATTTTATACACTGTACTAAAAAAAATATTATATATAAATTTTTTCGATCAAACGTTGCATAAATCGCATATATAATACATAAAAGCAGATACACTTTGATTTGCATTCAAACATACTAAATTGGCTTCGTACCAAGCTATGAATAGAAAAATTGTGTTACACTAAAATAGAGAATACGGTATTTTGGTTGAAACTTCCAACGTTTTGCAACAAATATTTGATTGTTATCGAATTGCGCTAGCAATAACCTATGATATGATTTTTTAAATACGCACGTTATAGGGAAGAAGGAAAGAAAGATTAGTATTGTGGGGACGTGATCTCGTCATAGGATGAATGGAGGAAGTCAGTTTAACTAGTTGAAACTGCAATAAGAGCTANATATATATATATATATATATATATATATATATATATATATATATATATATATATATATATATATATATATATATATATATATATATATATATATATATATATATATATATATATATATATATATATATATATATATATATATATATATATATATATATATATATATATATATATATATATATATATATATATATATATATATATATATATATATATATATATATATATATATATATATATATATATATATATATATATATATATATATATATATATATATATATATATATATATATATATATATATATATATATATATATATATATATATATATATATATATATATATATATATATATATATATATATATATATATATATATATATATATATATATATATATATATATATATATATATATATATATATATATATATATATATATATATATATATATATATATATATATATATATATATATATATATATATATATATATATATATATATATATATATATATATATATATATATATATATATATATATATATATATATATATATATATATATATATATATATATATATATATATATATATATATATATATATATATATATATATATATATATATATATATATATATATATATATATATATATATATATATATATATATATATATATATATATATATATATATATATATATATATATTGTGTATATATATAATATAGGAAATAATGTGAAACACAATGTACGTGCATATAAAATTCGATTCCATGGGACACCCTCCATCCTATGATCCTAACTTTGTGCTAATAGGAGCAATAAGTATTTTTAACAAAAAAAAACTGACTTCGTAAGTTTCATTCGGATCCCATAATTAGAATCTAACCAAACTTTCATAAGACTACCCTTTAAAGTATATCCTTTCCAATAAAAAGAAAGAATCATAAAAATCGGTTGTCGTGAAATTGAGTTATTCGTCCATTTGGCGCGCATTACTATATCGCAATACTTAACAATACTTAATGCAAATTTAAGACTTATCTAGTTTTCTTATTTATAACATTATAGAAATGGACCAAATTATAATGGTACTATATGGGAAAAACCAGTTATCAAATAAAAAAGAATCATCAAAATCGGTTCACCCAGTCAAATGTTCTAAGGTAACAAACATAAAAAAATACAGTCGAATTGATAACCTCTTTCGTTTACAGAAACCGTTTAAAAAATTTAGATATAAGACGCTCAGACTTTAAATTTTTGCTGAAGTATTGGAGATATTGCGTGTTGAGTAGCGGAACTCAACAATGCATTTTGGCTTACCAGGGCGAGGAGATGAGAATTACTACGGACAAGTATTACAGGCATTTAGATAATTGCTGTTTGCGTAACCATGGTCTCAATTAGATGTATTTATGAAGCACTTAGTAATTACTTGACACAGTAAATTGTTTGAATTCCTCACTATGGGCTGTTTGTATTTTACATATACTCGTAGATGATTCCTGCGACTTCTGATATAAAGTGGTCGGTTGAGAGCAAAACGCTCGCTTCGCTCTGTTAACAATATAAAACGGGACGTTGAGTTTCGCTGCTCTACACTCAATGTCTTGGAAATTGAGAGGAAACGGAGTGTATTTGCACTAGGTTCCCTCTGCTTATCCTGCTATATGCAGGATGCAGCATGAAGCAAAGAAATATTGTGCGCTTATTTATTTTCTTTTTTATTTCATATATCTAAATGGATATTTTTTTGTCAGTTGCTATTAAATTAATATGAATTTATATTAATCTTGAAGCCAGTTATGGCGCAGCAGCACGAAGAGTGACTGTAAAACCGACTGGTTGTGGGTTCGATCACCACTCGAGGAGATGAAATATTTACTTAAATTTATATTTCAATTTCTTCGCTCTGGTGTGGAGGCTAAGCGCGGCGATGAGTTCTTCCACTCAACACGCAATGCCTCTAGAATTCGGAAATGGAGTGTCTTAACACTAGGTTCCCTCTGCCTATCCTGCTGTGTGCGGGAAGCTGAAGTTGAAGTGAAGCGTGAAGCTGATTTTTATTTATATTAATTTAATAAACCAGAAGATTTTTTTTGGATGTCTGAAAGCTACATTTCTCAGTAGTGTTAAGGGCTACATAACGTTACGGTTTAATTCTTAGTTCGCTTTAAATGACGAAATAACAATAATTAGTTTTAATTAATATTAATTCAATCGCGTACGCTGCAAAAATAGTTAATACATTATACTATNCTAAGTTAAGTTAAGTTAAGTTTTAAGAAAAATATTTAATGTCATTAGTATTTTATTATTATAGTATAAAGTACGCGACACCATATATCTATCTATCTTTTATAAACCAGTCACAATAAGGAATTTTGGGACTAAAAATAATTAAAAATTGCAAGGTAATAATATTTCATTGGTTTATTTGACAAAGTTTGATTTGACGGGCGAAAACTCGTAAGTTTCAATATCTTTGTCATATTTAGTTTAGTTATTCTATCTATTTAGAAAACGTATAAAAATTTGAACATACCGGGATTTGAACATGCGCCAAAATTTATATTTAGTGTGGAATAACACTTTAAAAATGTCATAAATATTTCATAAATAGTATTCTTCTGCGTACCAAAAAATGTGACCGTAGGTTCAGAGGAGATACAATGTCTAAGAATATACCTACCTGGGTCAAATAGTTTCCTTTCAGTGTCGACAAGACAAAGAAGTCGAAAGACGAATAAAAAAATGCCTGGAGGAGCTTGTTGGTCGATGGGTGACCTCATGAAAGGAGAACTTGAAAGACGACTGATGGACATGTGCATCTTCCCAGTACTCACTTATGGTGCCCAGACATGTCGGTGCCAAGACAGTCTTTGACGAATTCACAGAAGTCCGCCCTTAAGGTTTGCCAATGTGCAATGGAGCGCAGCATCTTAGGTGTCAAATTAATGGATAAAATCCAAAACACCGAACAGCGCTCTCGCAAAAAAATCGCTCACGTGGGTATGAAAGCCACTACGCTGAAGTGTGACTGGGCCGGACACGTCTGCCGCATGCCTAGAGTCTTGGGTGAATTCTTTTACCAGTTTCCAAACTATAAAAGGAGAATTGGCAAACCGAAATGGAGATGGCGAGACGACCTGGACCATTACAAGCTTGACTAGTGTTCAATAGTACATAATATTATATACAGAGTGGAAGAAATGAAGAGAGGCCTTTGCCAAACAATAAGACAGTACAAGCTAGGGAAAAAAAGTATCCTCTCTTGCCAAAAGATAATTCTAAGTAATTATCTTTGGGCAGCGGAAATTTGTAAAAATCTCCCTACAGAGATGTTAACAACATAAATAAGTTGTAACAAGCGTATAAGAATTTCGACGGAGTTCAATGGAAACGTATGGCTAAGTGGTCAGAGTGCATGGACGGTTTCCAAGAGGCGGGGATTACATTTCCGCTACGTTCAAATTTTTATACGTTTTCTAAATAAGTATCTTTCTTTCCTAAGTGTGGAATAACACTTAAAAAATGTCAAAAATAGTTCTCCTATCATGAAGGAAATTTAAAGAAGATAAGCTTTGGCTTTCATAGCATTTACTTACGGGTCGCGCCGCTCACGGCCTCCTCTCAAGCCATGTAGAGTCTTGCACTCTCTAAGAATAAAGAAAAATGAACAAATGTATAAATGATATAATCAATCTGTTGGCAAATGCAGCATAATAAAAGAATTGTACCTAGATGGTATGCGGGTGAAGACGCGAGTGAGCCGCTAATTAATAATAAAAAAAAGAAAAAAATCAAATGGAAACTCGTATATATTACTCCATACATTTAGATTAGTATTTTTTTTTATAATAACAGGATAAAGAAAAATATATAGTTAAATTAATTAAAATGTTTCTTGTATTGATTGAATGTCGGTATGTCGCTATAGGAATATTATACATACTAGACGACTAGTTGATACATATGTATATATTTTTAATCATATTACTACTAAACGCCGCCTGAAACTTTGCCCGACTTATGAAACATAGAATCCCATTATCTAGCGTGGTGGTATGGTGCTCCCCTACACTCCCAGTCACTCAGTAATGGAATATATATATATATATATATATATATATATACATATACATATACATATACAAAAAATATAATTAAAAAAAAAATATAATTAAATTAGCTTCACGTTGTATCCCGCACACAGCAGGGTAGGCAGAGGGAACCTAGTGTAAANACTGGCCTCATATATATATACATATATATATATATATATATTTGAGCAACTTCATTAAATAAATAAAATAGTGCCAGTCATAACGAATTTTGTTGTGTAATTTGAGCGTGGGTGAATTATCGAAAATATATGTTATACGTCTATATAGCCGTAAGATTATATTTAATAATAATAATTAGGTATTTTCATTTAGATAGAAACGAAACATACCTATAGGTAATCTTTTTATCTCGATATTGGTATCTTTTTTATTTTTACCTTTTAGTATTGTACTGATAAAGATTTGTATTATTGTACTGAGAAATTTTGCTTTTCATCTCTTTGAATATATTATGTTATCGTCAGATCTTGATGTTGATGCAAATTTTAAAGAAAATCGGACTGCAATAATTTTAATTTTACCAAAAAAAACCGACTTCAAACAACGATTTAAAAAGTAAATAAAAATTTACATAAAGTAGGTACCTAAGCCGTGCTTTGATTTTAAAAAAAATAATTTAAAAAAAAGATTTATAGTTTTAAACTACATCCTTCCAGTTAAAAGTTCTGAGGTAACAAACGGTAACAACGGTTAAAAATAGGTCAAAATGGTATTGAAAGATTTTATTTCTGGGCTTGTTTATAGATAAGTTTCTACTAAGTAAAGGTGAAGTTTTGATTGATGATTGATGTTTTTTGAAGCTAATACTACTGTAACAAAAAAAAAAAAAATTTTCTACATTTTATTTTAAATAGTCCATAACTCATCATCCGTTTTTTGTTATCCGTCACAGACTCACAGTCACTTGTAAGTTGACATAGAATTTACAAAAATGAAAGAATCATTATGTAAAATTTTATACGTATTTTGATCGTTCGGACGAATATTAAAACTAGAAAATAAAACAATACTATTTACATTTAAATTATTAATAATATATTGTCATTTACATATACTCTTATTAACAATGCATTTAATGCAAGGTTTAATGTTGAAATGCATATTGTATATATATGTATGTAACATACACATACAGATTACAACATTTTTTAATACACTTGTTGATGATACAACTATTCTTTTGCCCATCGCTTTAACACAACACGGTTATTCAATATTATTAATTTTTTACTATTTTTTGTAAAGTAGTCATGTAAAGTAGTCAGTTATTTGAAAGACAAAGCATGTTAAATTTTAAATGAAATAAATAAATTGCATAGCAAAACGCCGCGCTTTGCCAAATCAGAACGCACAATTGAAATTATTTTGAATCTGCGCATCGGTAGTGTCATTACTTAATGATATATGAACATAAAAAAAAACGTAAATTTAAATAGTGTAATAAGCGCGAAATGTAACGAAATATTTAATGTATTTGGGTAACAATTGACTAAGTAATTTTTCAACCGCGAATTTCGCAAGATTGTAGTGTTCGGCACTACATTTACTGGCAACATTACGTATCGAGTGAGTATTCATCGAGCAAATAATGATTTCGATGAATTTGTTGTCATTTCCATGGTTATAATTTATAATATTTGTCTTGGGACAAATATTATAAATTATCATCTATAAATCTAGGACTCATATAAATCTAGGACAAACAGGCGTACCTACGAAACAATTAAAAATATATTCAATACAATACACATATTTAACTAAAGATTATTAAGAAACGCGTTAAAATCTGCTAAGAAACGCGTTAAAATAGCCTCAAAAATCTATTTGTTCATCGGTAGGAAGCGACTTTATCTTACTACAGAAAGCAACATACTTATAAAAATGTTACATAAGATCATTTTACTTGTTCTAAAGATTTCAGAATACTCCTACACATTATTTTGCGTAATCGTCCTTGATAAAACTTTTAAAATGTCATGAATCGTGTAATATCACAATCCGCATGATTCAAGGCTTTTCAATACTTGTTGTGCCCAAAACAAATAAATAAAACAAATAATAATATTACTACACTCATGTCCTTGACCAAAAGTGCGTCGGAACAGACATGACCAGGACTAGTAACAGCTACTTATTAAAACGGAACATAAGTAGTAACTTATGGAATATAAGTAGTAACTTATGTTATAAAATATTTTTTGTTTATATTCAACCCAGCGCTTAGACACTCCGTCCACCACTGCCCACCTCGTTTATAAATATTTTATGTTGGATGATGTATCCCAAAGCTGCCTTTTATTTATCGCTAGTCTTTCACCTACGGTTAATAATTATCATGAACATCTTTATATATAAACCCTCATACTTTTTATATGATGTTCTTCGAGTATCATCTATACTGTGTTCTCGAAGGTCAATCGAAATCTCCTCCTGTCTTTTAAAAAAAGTAGTTAAAATTCTCGCGTCATTTACAAATTAAATAATATTTTGAATAATTATAATAACATTAATTACTAAATATTTGCATAATTATTATAATGAGCGTATTAAGTTAATTGTGGTTTATCGTACATTTTAATCGATAATGTATGATTTAAAAAGTTATTCTCACTTTTTTCAAGCCAGAAGAATGATTTCACTAGAAACATTTTTTTTGGCGAGGTAAGTCGTTGCGCAGGGACACAAGCATGTGAATGTTACGGCGACTGGTTGTGGGTTCGATCCACACTCGAGGAAATTAAATATTTATTTAAATTAATATTTTCAATTCTTCACTCTGATGCCGCAATGCATTGCCTCCAGAATTCAGCGAAAAGTGGGGAACGGAGTGTCTTAACACTAGATTCACTCTGCCTACTCTGCTGTGTGCGGGATTTCTTTTTAACCAAGAAGCTCTAAGATAACATTAATTTGGTCTTAATACAAATCACTTTCACAATTCAACCTTGGAAATATAGTGATTTGTAAATAAACCTTATAATAATTATTTCTTTTAAATTTACTTTAACAGTTTTGTTTAATTATGATTGGTTGTGCGCAACAACACCGCGTCTGTATATAATGGTTGTAGGTTCGATTTCCACTCGGAAGAATGAGTAATTTTCATTTCCTCGCTCCGGTAACAAGACAAAGCACAGCACTGAGTCTCACTGAGGTGCGTGAGGAAATCGGTGCTTTAACTTCAGGTTATTCATCAGGTCTTCTGGTTATCATGCCGCTTATACGTTCCCATATAAGCGGCAACAACCGTTGCATTTTTGCATTTTTTATTATATGCGGGATATTACATATACCGTAAGGCTGAAAAAAACTTAACTTACTGTTTACCTCTGTACATATAAATTAAATTATAGAGTTTGTCTATAATATCAAAAACTTTTCAAGTGCATATATTTATTTAGACGATACCAAAACACAATTAAACAATTTTAACATTTTTGTCTGTCTGTCATTATATTTATCAGAGCTAACTTTCGGATCAACTGAACCGTTTATTATGGGACTAACAAAAGACAGAAAGACAGAGAAAGAAAGACAGACGGGGTTGTAGAGCTACATAAAGGCTATTTTGATGCAATAAAAAAGTAACATCTATTTAAAGTTTGTTGTTCGAGAAAATTGCTACTTCCTAAAACCATTCCTATACAACTATTTTATTGCATTGGCTAAGTCTTTAGTTTTCAATGTATTGTTGTTTGATATTGTTTGAAAATTGTTATTTGTATGCTATATTTTCTCTAGCAGCCACGTGTTTGCAAATTCTGAATGATTTATGGAGCAATTTATACGTTTTTTGTACGTGTGTATTTGTTTATGTATGTACGGAATTTATGTGGGAACGTAGGAAATTGGGAAGGGAATGATGGGAACGTAAACGTAGCTTATGTTTGCAGTGTGTACGTAGTTACGGTTTACCTAGACAGATGTGAAATAACTGAACATTTTCTTATTAAATACGATAATTTTTGCAAGCGTTAATAAGAGTAATAACTTCGAATATAAAGCGATAAAAAATATAAGCATTTACGTATTGAAAAAAATCTGTATTCCGCACGCAGCAGGGTATGCAGAGGGAACCTAGTGTTAAGACAATTTGTTGCCCACTTGCTGCCGAATTCCGGAAGCATTGCGCGCTGGGTGGCAGAACCCAACGCCGCGCTTTGCCTCAACACCTCGAGTGGGATCGGTTGTGGGCAACCAGTCGGTTTTACGGCACACTTTGTGCCCCTGTGCCACAACTGGCCTCTATTGTTACAATACATATAAAAGAAAAAATCCCAAAAGTGTTCAAATTAAAATTTATAAGTATTTCATAGAAAAAAAATCATTACAAAGTTATATTTGTAGTTACGCTAAAAACAAATTGTTTTCAATAACATAGTATTCGAAGTCGAACCCATTAGGTACTTCCATAAAAACAATTGCTCAACAGCTGAGCTATACAGTCAAGGCAAGGTATACCTAATATAATAAGGCTAACCAAAGGTCACTGTCTAACTAAGTAATCCATCAGTCACTATTAGGCGAAAATAATTACGTAAATGTCTTTGACACGTTCGTTATATAATAGCGGATGATATATTATTATCGTAGCAAGGTCAAAATTACTACTAGTTAATAAAGTTTTTTTTTAGTGATAAAGCCGCCTTTTCCCATTTTATTATAAAAAATCTGTGTCAATCGTGTAATTTTTATGTTGGTGTGAAATAAAGACTTTTCGTGAGTCATAAAATGTTATGTTGTGAATGTCTGAACTGCACCACAATCATTTATTTATTTTCAGTCAGACGCTATCCTATTGCATATTTTTCTATTATTACAGCAAGCGAAGCGAGCAGAGAAGCTTAATAAATAAAAAAAAATATTTAAGTCAAAATCGAACCTACGACCATCACACCTGCAATAACCTAAATTATTTAACCTCACGTCGTCGTTATTTACTGTTTCTATAGAAATAAAGTATAAGCAAATTGACTCATATATTATTTTTATGAAAGTTGTGTAACGGAGTATAGGTCATGACCATTTTGTAAGTCATTAAGTCATGACATTTTGATAGTAAGACCATATGTTTAATATGTTTATGACCATTGGAATGTTGACGAAATTTTGCCTTTATAATAACAATTATTTATAGAATTTATTTAATACTAGCGTATAGGTTTCGCAAATTTCTTTAAGATTTCATATGGTATAGTAGACAGAGAGAACCTAGTGTTAATGTTAAGGCACTTCGTTCCCCATGTTCGCCCTAATTTCGAACAACCACAGTTTTTGTAACCGTAATAAGGAAACGAAAATGTTTAATTTCCCCGAGCAGAAATTGCATCCACTACCGTCACGCTTACTCGCGCTTTGCCGCTATACCACAACGGCCACGAACAAATACTTTGAGTTTTTTTAAATCACTTTACATTATAAATGAGAATATTTAAAAATAATACTACTAACTAAACAATACTAAATAATACTACTAACGAGGCCGGTCGTAACTAAATAATACTACTAACGAGGCCGGTCGTGGCGCAGCGGCACGAGGTGTGACTGCAAAACCGACTGGTTGTGGGTTCGATCCCCACAAGAGGAGATGAAATATTTGCTTAAATTTATATTTCCATTTTTTCGCTCTGGTGTCGAGGTTAAACGCGGCGTTGAGTTCTGCCACTCAACACGCAATGCCTCCAGAATTCGGCAGAAAGTGGGGAACGGAATGTTAACACAAGGTTCCCTCTGCCTACCCTGCTGTGTGCGGGATACAGCGTGAAGCTACTTTAATTTTTATTTTTTTTTAATACTACTAACTCGTTTAATAAGAACAAAATTCGGCATTAGATTCCGTATCGTATATTAATATACATATAATATGGTAAAGATATGGTAAAGACAAAGGCAAGAACAATTTTGACACTATGTTATCTCTACCTAAGCTGATTTATGAAAAACGTGAAGCTGAAAAAAATGTACACAAAGTAATTAAAACCTCTAACCATGATTTTAATAGATATAAAAAAAAATTGTACATTATGATTAACAAAGTTACTTAAATTTCATACTAAACGGAATTGCCTTTATTGAGACATGACTTGTATAACATTAATTATACGTATTTTTCACTAGAAATAACAATAGGCATTTCCAGCATTGTTAATACATTTTGCCATAAAACAGTGTAATAGAAAATTGTACTTTATTTCTATAGAACAAGTGTTTTTAAAATAGGTTTTTTTAATAGTACTTACCTATTGCCGTGAGAATTTAAATATTGTAATTTAATTTGATCATGTTGTTACCATTAGAGAAATTGGTCAAGTGCGAGTCGGACTCACTTAGAGAGTATTCAGTAGACATCATTATATAATTTTATGATTGTAGGTCAATTTAAATTACACATTATAAAAGATAACTAGCTTTTTGCGGGCAAGCAAATTTGCAGGCTTATGCATTCATTTTGTATGAAATGAAGTACTGTGGGAATTGAACCCACAACCATTTATTGTAAGATATAATTAATAATTAAATTAAAAAATATCCGACTACAGGCAGTTGTTGGTTGGATGTCTACCGCGGCTTGGTACATTACATAGTCTAACACAAAATTTCTCCATACTAGGACAAAGGACTTAAAGTGGACAACGGAATGTCTTTATACTGGGTTTTCTTTATTACCCTGCTATGCGGGACAAAAGCGTGACATCAAATATTTTGCCTGAAACGAATGTCCTTGCGTGGTATTCATTTATAAGTTAATTAAATCACGCCATTGGTTTTTTTTGAGATGATTGCATTAAGATTTTATTACTTTGATGCCGTGACACAGAATTGATTCTAATTAACACAATAGTTAACAAAAGGCAGAGAGAATTAGGGTTAAGTTCGCCATTCACATACGAACAATTTTCGATATATTGTGGGATGAGTTGCGGAATTCCACGGAATACTGCGTCTATCAGAGCGCGAAAATGAAAAATTATATATGATAATTCAAAAAAAAGTTATAAATGAATTGATGATTGAATGATATTTCTTAAAATCCCACTCAAAGGGAATGGAGAATGATGATATTCAAATTATTATGTATTAAAAATGAAATGAAAATAAAAACCGGTTGAGTGTACGTCGGTCTCGCCCATCATCACCAATTTCAAGATTACTAAATTTCATGACTAGGTCCATGGGAAGAGTGCCCTATAGATTTTGATTACGCAGCAAAACCGTAGCATAAATGCTCGTATTTTTTTATTGCGATGACTTAGAAGCTTGATTTTTTCTCTGCTTTAAAACACTATATAGTTATATATTTGATATCAATTTCAGCTTGATACCTCCTCACGACCTCGGGAGAAATAGTCTTGACAGATGGACAGATGGACATCAAAGTGATTTTATAAGGGTTTCGTTTTTACCTTTTGAGGTACGAAACCCTAAATAAAAAATACATCTCTTAGTAACAAATAAAAAATTACTAAATACAAAATATACGCGATGGGAAGGCGGAGCCTTTTACAGTATATACCTTGGATATGAGTTGTAAAATAAATAATAATAATAACAATAATATGCATGGCAAAAAACATAATTACCATAATTAGTGTATGTAGTAGTGTCCGCCTATGTTTTAATTTTGAATCACAATGGGATACCCACGTCTTGGTTACTAAAATTTCATGAGATTACTACTCTTTTCCGTAGTTATGTTGTAAAGAACTGATGTGTAATTACAAAAGTGTAATATTTTTTTAATATTATAATGTCATCTGTTAAAAAATTACATTGTAAAACTGTGTTACTAGACATTAATAATTTATTATTGTAATAGCTGAGGCGGTCGTTGTGCAGCGGCACAACGTTTGATTATGTGGTGTCGTAATCAAACGTTGTGCCGAAGCGAAAAGAGACGCGACGGTTGCGGTTTCGATTCCCACTGGGGAATGAATTATTTTCGTCTCCTTTGGTAACAAGACAAAGCACGGCGCGGTGTTGCGTTCCGCCACTCAATATGTAATGCCTCTGGAATTCGACGGCAAGCAGGGGATGTAAGTGTCTTAATGAGAACAGAGTGTCTTAACACTAGATTTCTAGATTACCTCTGCCTATCCTGCTACGTGCGAGATACAACGTGATCCTAAAATAATCTACAATAGAGAGGGAGACCTTGCTTGACTTTTGGGAACACAGTATTGATGAAGCTGGAGGAACGTCACGTAAAAAGGATGAGGGGGTCTTCATCCACCAGACAGCATCAATGTACAGGTTGATGTCAATAAACGAGTGAAAGATGTAGGCAGAGACCGTAGCACTCGGCGCTCCTTTCTCTCTTCCCGACCCCGCCAGGTATAAATTGTAAATCTAAAAAAGCTATATATTTAACTAGCGGCCCGCCTGCGGCTTCGCCCGCTTTACCTACATGATTATTGATTTAATAAACAGAATTTTTTATTATTATACTTTAATGTATAATATTCTAATATGATTTTTTTNAAAGCAATTGGCGAAATTTTCAAGTAAATCAATTCAGTACTTTCAGAGAAAAATGCGGACAGAAATATGTCGACAGACAGACAGACAGACAGACAAGAAATTAAAAAAAAATCTTTTTGCTTTCTATTATTCTTTTTAAGTATCCCTCTATCCATTTCAGTCAAAATTACTAAATGTACAGACAAAATATTTTTACTGTCTTATTATATATAGAGATAAGCGATTGTCCATTTCGATTATTCTCACTCATCGCCGTTTTGATTACTTGGCTTTTTGTTATAGTATTTAAAATCTATGATCTTTCAATTATAAATAAAAATTAAATATAATATAATGATAAATAAAATGTTATATTTTACATATAATATGTGATATATTGTAAATACTGTTTAAATAGTGGCTATCGTAGCGCTGATGTCGTGGCGTGCTGATCCTTACTCGACAGGAATTCATTATTTATTTTCTCCTCTCTGGTAAAATAAGCAAAGTGTCTACTCTAATATTTTTCGGCGTACTAAATAAAAACAATAAAAAATATTAAAAAATATCAAGCGAATTTTCTACTGTTATTTAAATACTGTACATTGTTAAATGTAGTGTTGTTGTGATAATGTGAGTAAAATCCCATATATAGATATATTTCAGTTGAGTTCGCTTCACGACTAGTAACTACCTAGTAGCAGACGGATACAAAGTTTTTGTGTTTTTTTCATGATAAGTAAGCAGAGGGAACCTAGTTATACTTATATAAAACTGTTCCGCTATTGAGTGACTAACCTTTTGTCTTCTATTTATGTATAATATATACATAGAAGACAAGGTTTTGCCTAAATAAGTAAAGTAAGGTATATAACACTTTAAAATATATGACATAGAACTTATACATACTTAATTGCCTTAATAAAAAGTTGGTTGATTATTTCAGAATGTCTATCTATATTGTTATATACTTAATATTATTTCTCGTAAAAAAATCGTATTTAATAGTATAAAAATCATATCTATCTAAGTAGGCGGTGATTTTTCATGCTTAAATCTCGATCTCGCAGGAAACTGGGATAAGTAGCGTATATTTTGCTCTATAACCCCACTGTAGTTTTAGTGAAAGTCTCATAAAAATCGGTCCTGCTGTTTCAGATATTACTTGGACAAACAGAAAGACAGACAGACTTGGAAAAACACGGCTGCTTTGAAATCACAGACTCTAATTTTATTAATATGTACCCGTACAAAGCCGCATTTCACGAGTATATGTTATGCTAATATTTTGTTACGTACTTCCCATTTTACTAAATATGATAATTTTTAACGTTATCTAAATAAAATTTTAATTCCTAAACTTACACTTGTTACAAATTAATTTGTGGAGATTTGAATTTGGAACAGCGCCAGAATATGCAATGGTTATGGGTTATTTCTTAAGTTCATAATCAACGCTATTCGATTGTGTCATGATTTGCTAAGAACTATATAAGCTTTTATATGTATATTAAAATGAGGCCGTCGTGGCGCATGGACACAAGCGTGTGACTGTAAATATGACGGTTGTCTGTGGTTTCGATTTTCAATCGGAGAAATTAAAAATGTAATATTTTCATTTCCTCGCTTTGGTAACGAGGCAAAGCGCGGCGTTGAGATGGCCACTCAACACGCAATGCTTCAAGAATCGGCGGAAAATGGGGAAAGGGGAATCATGTTACTATTATAATTATGTATACAGTCCAGAGGCCAGTCGTGGCGCAGCGGCACGAGGTGTGATTGCAAAACCGACTGGTTGTGGGTTCGATCCCCACTCGAGGAGATGAAATATTTACTTAAATTTATATTTCCATTTCTTCGCTCTGGTGTCGAGGTTAAGCGCGGCGTTGAGTTCTGCCACTCAACACGCAATACCTCCAGAATTCGGCAGAAAGTGGGGAACGGAGTGTCTTAACACAAGGTTCCCTCTGCCTACCCTGCTGTGTGCGGGATACAGCGTGAAGCTGATTTAATTTTAATTTTTAATGTATACATAATTCCAATTTAAATGGCCCGAGCCGAGCGCTGGGACGTACGTCCATATCACCCAAGAAGTGCGAATTCAAATCCATATTCTTAATTATTAATATAATACAAAATTGTAATAACTTTACAAAATAGTTCAAATCAGCTATTAAACTAATGCATAACTCTAAGAATCATTTCTAATAGGTTAGGTCAGTTTACTAATTGAATTATTTTAACGGTTCTTACGATATGACTCAAACTTATACCAATCATTACGTAACGTGTATCAATTAAGAATTATTATTATACCTACATAATAATCCGAATATTGCGAAAAGTAGAAAGTTTGCTCATCTGAAGGACAATTACTGTTTTGCAATAAAAAAAAATACTTAAATATTAATATAGTTCGCAATATGTCAGTATCGGATTGCCTTTTGTGCCGGTTGCACCTTGAACTTACTTTCACGGCCACTTAGCGTCCTTGACTCGGTGACCTAGTTCCTTCGTTTTGTCAAGTAAGTAAATAATTTGTTATTAAGTAAATTTTTAATTAAAAGTGTTATTTTACAGCTTTCAAGTTGATATTTGTTAGTGAAAATTTAAATATTAATATATATGTATATAAATTTATATAAACTCACGAGAGGATTTCGAAATTCCTACGGAAGTGGAAAAAATATAATAGTTTCACACTGTAGGTGCGGGACATTGTAGTAGTAGTAGTTTATGTAAGCAAAGGGAACATAAGAACCTAGTGTTAAGACACTTCGTTACTATTAGGGACCTTGCGTTTCCCACTTTCCGCCGAATTCTTGAGGCATTATGCGTTATGTGGCGGACCCAACGCCGCTCTTGCCTCGAAGCCAGACCAGAGCGAGGAAATGATAATATTATATCATTTCATCGAGTGGGAATCGAACCCACAAACTACCGCGCTTACAGTCTTATACTTATATACGAGTACATACATATTTTTAAAATGTCTGTGGCATTTTTTTATTTCTTTATAAATGATTCTTCGTTGTTATTATGAGTGGCGTTGATACCGTCGTACAACACGCAATATCTTTTAAATAAGCAAAAAATATAGACCAAAATATTAGCAAAATATTCGTAACAAATGTACAGGATGGAAGTGTCAACACCACTTTAAATGAAACCACAGTTTTAAGTACTCTATAAAAGCCTAATAAAATTATTTTTTTTTTCAAAAATGAAAAAATGTTTTTTTCAAACAAAATTATGTAATAATAAAATTATTGTTGTAATATAAAACGACATTTGTCAAGAACGACGCACGCACACTTAAATCTATCAAAGGTAAATCACCGCATACGCCTCATTCCGAAATCGAGTCGTAGGTATTGGCGGCAAAGTTCAAAGTTGATTAACCTTTAGTAGTATTTTTGTAGTAGTAGATGTTTACGTCATTGGTATCTATGCGTAACTGCGTCATAAACATCGTAAAAGAAAAAAAAATCGTACGTCTAAACTGTTGAGGTATCGTGATTAATTTCTTTAGATATGGGTTTAAAATATTTTACCCTATATGCTGTTCCCGTAAAAGGAGCACTGACACTTCCACCATATACATCATTGACGCAAAAAAGAAGAAATAATTATTAAAAATGTTTTTGGTAATAGATTTTTTTTGTCGTAACTAATATTGTCATATTGAATTAGTTGGTATATTTAGGGTTTACGTACCTGTAAGAAAAGTTTTGTTTGTGATTGTGGTACCCTTTCGAGCACAGAAAAAAAAATCCAAGACGACGTTAAAAGATACGAACGTTTATGCATTGTTTTTGCTCCATTTTGTATGAAAAACCTACTGGGTACTTCTCGTGAAGCTACAATTATGATTTTTTCCAAGAAGTGAAAACTTACAATAATAGAAAAAGAAATATATCGAAAATATATGATTAAAACTAAATTAGTTAATTTCTTACAAAATGAGTGCACGCATATGTTCGGCCACATATTACTTAACTAAAAATTACAACACAGCAGGTGCGGAACCCTCGTTAAGCGAACCGATTCGCACTTGACCGCTTTTTATTTTTATGTAGTTTTAACATCCCCCACAAAGCAGGGTAGGCATAAATAGAGTTCTGTTTTCCTAAGTCCTAACTCTGAAATAATGTCTAAATTTAAAAATAAATTACAATAAAATACATATTTTTATTTTGTTTTTTTTAGGTGCAGTATCAAGCTACAATATGTCGATCGTAGATTCATATAAAAGTTTCATGGAGAGGAATAGTGGTAAGTTTTTTATTAAAAGTATATTTAAATACTGTATATATAATGTATATTTATAACACACATTAGCACAGTGAAACAACATCAGATTCACACAGTAGTCGCAGACTGTAAATGCGATAGTTGTACGCTGGATGCCCTCGAGGGGAATTACTTGTTATAGAACAAGAAGTTGAGTGCCATTAAGTTTTCTTTGCCGCTGCACCACGTCGGCCTCTACTAAAAATATATATTATATATACACAGAAATAAATAGATACTGCTTTAATTCATATTATATTTCATTTATAGTTAAGAAGTAATTTTTAAGAAAACATTTCTGTAGGGGCTCATATTAAAAATTTCAAAAACTTGAACGCAGCGAAACGATTTTATGTCGACTTTTTTTACCTTAGGATCATAAGCATTTCTTAAAATTATTTAAAATATATCTAAGAGTTTTAAATAAATAAGTTATGACTTGATACATTTATAATAATCATAATTTACAAATTTTGTTAAAATTTATATATTTTGTCATAAAACTCAATTTGGGTAAAGTATCAATTATTTTTTATTCTACGTCTATTAAATTACCACAAAAGTTTGCATCACAAGAAACTTAAAAAAATCTCAACAAGAGCGAAGTTTGCTCTACAACGTGAATAATTCTGATGTTGAATTGCTTGTTGTTTGCTGTTAGAATAAAAAATAAACAAAATATTAGTTTTGAATTTAGATTCTGTAATTTTTACATGATTGTTCATTGTGTTTTCTAATTTTCACGCCAACATATTTTAAAATATTTTGTGATATTAGAATGGACTGGGGTGATAAAGATAACCGAATCGCTGTGATTGTATTACATAAAGTATGTATGGAAAAGATACATTTTTTAAAATTCTCCATACGCTTGGTATTAGTCAAATGTATTATATGTAAACAAAATTATATGTAAACTCGTTAAAAATAAATAATTAAAAACACCTCGTTAAAAATGTTGCCTTACTCAATTTTAGAATCAGCTCCAAATTAGATTTTCACGATCGATACTTATGAAATGATCAGGGCTTGTTAACGTTACCAATTCACATTTAAAATTAACGTTAATTACCGGTAATTCCATACAGATACTTAAGTATCGTTACTATTTGGTAGCGATACTTGCTAACTTAACGGAAAAATACCGTAATAATAATGATTAATACCGTAATAATAATGAGAAAAATTAATATCGCGTTAAATCTTAACGTAAAATTTAGTGTTACTTCGAAAGTAGCGATAAAAGTAGCGGTAAAAATCATCCTATTATTTAGTTACTTTATGTGACGTCGCCGTTTTCTCCTCGTCGGTCGGCGGGCGGGCGGCGGCTCCCTTCGCACCGTCGTGCGCTGTTGCCACGTCGTTTGTTGTGAAGCATTAGAATACGCTTGCATATTTATTTAACCTATTCAACTAATTGACGCATACATAACGTGACCATTTTTTGGTCGGCTCAAAACGGGACATTGGAGGGTTGCTTTCCGTTTTTTAAAGATGTAGTTTTCTTAGAATGGATTTCGTTTTCTATGAGTGACTTTCGTTTTTTTTAATAATTTTATGTTTAGTGTTTTCGTTTTTTACGGTAGTTTTTGTTATTTTAGGGTAGTTTTAATTGTTCTCGACATGTGAGTCGTGCTTTCTTTATAATATAATTGACACTTTAATAATGTTATACTTCCGTTTTCCCAAAATAGTGTACTATCGCGATAACCGCGGAAGAACTTGTTTCGATTATCGAAATAAAATTAAATGCCATTCCGAAAAAACGGGACTTTTGTATTTTTATATTATATTATGATGTTGTACCGAAACATTGGCATATCTACCGAGACACACAAGGGAAAAACGAGACAGTCTCAATCAAAACGGGACGTCTGGTCAAGTTACGCATACAATACTTTGTGCATTAGTGTATCTTGTCTAAGCATGTTGTTTCTTTTATTAATTGACAATATTTTTATGCAACACTTAAAAAACTACTAGCAACCTTGCGGCTTCACCTGCTTAAACTATTGAATTATATTTAATACACTGAATTACGTAAATTTTTTTATAAGTATATAATGTATGTTTGCAGTGCACTTAAGATTTCTAATATGAAAATTATTAAAATCTTATAGTTGCCTTCTTTTGTCTATTTGTCAGTTAAGTTTCTGAAATTAACGTGACTGACAAACGCACAGACAAACAGACATTTGTCTGTTTAATATGTAGTTTGCAACTTATCTTTAACATTTATTTCGATGGGTTCATAAATAACAAATATATCCCGCACACAGCTGGGTAGGTTGTGGAAACCTAGTGTTAAGACACTCCGTTCCTCACTTAAAGCCGAATTTTAGAGGAATTACCTGTTGAGTGACGGAACTCAAGGCTGCGCTTTGCCTGGTTACCAGACCGAAGAAATAAATAATAATTCATTCCCTCGCGTCCATTTGATTTAATTAATTAATAAATTTACTACTACAAAATTTATTTATAATAAAATAATAATTACAATCACATATCCTTAACTTTTGTTTTTATCAAAAAAAAATCAAAATCTTCACGCTGTATCCCGCACACAGCAGGGTAGACAGAGGGAACCTAGTGTTAAGACACTCCGTTCCCCACCTTCTGCCGAATTCTGGAGGCATTGCGTGTTGAGTAGCAGAACTCAACGCTACGCGTAGCCTCGATACCAGAGTGAAGAAATGGAAATATAAATTTAAGTAAATATTTCATCTCCTCGAGGAGGATGAACCCACAACAGTTGGTTTTACAGTGACACTTCGTGCCGCTGCGCCACGACTGGCCTCAAACAAAAAAAAATGTATAATATTTTTTTTAAATAATATAGCCATTACAACGATGCGAAGAAAGCATATTTTAAGCAGTTTCTTGATTCTTAAGTTTAGAATATAAATAAGAATATCTTTTATATAACAATGAACATTCTTACAGTCAATAAATTATTTTCTCAAATAAAAAAATAGTCTAAATGATAGTAAAAATTAAAAAAAAAAATTAAAATATGTAAGATTATATATATATATATATAT
>JAAIXJ010000933.1:48604-63819 GCA_013403705.1 Heliconius hermathena | reverse complement strand
ATATATATATATAATAGAACACGAAAGACACGAATTTGGAATAAAGTACTAGATAAAACAAAGGAACGTATGGAAAGCGCATCGAGTGGCAAGCAACGACTGTGATAATTAATTATGCCGTCGACAAGGGGGTAGGCGTAAATCTTACGACACCTTATCGGTTTAGTCGACGGCAGTGAGCGCTTTCATATAAATAAACTAAATACGAATACTTACTACAAAATATATAAATTCTATTAAACGTATGTATGTATATAAATGATAAATAAATAAATTACAATATTGAAATAGATAAATGACACACATTAAATAAACTATAAATATATATAATAGTTCCCTACAGTAGTACGCACACACACATACACAAACACCTAGCGTCGACGCAGTCTTACATACATATTTTTGTGATTGGACGAGAGCGACGGTAACGAAATTAGCTCTTAACGATACCATTTTAACGATACCTAGCGATACCATCGATTTAACGGTACCTGTGCTTAACGATAAAAGTATCTAAATATAAAGATAAATATTTATTGATATTTATCAAGTAACGATACCTGGAGTAACGATACCAAAGTTTTAACGTTATTTCGAGCCCTGGAAATGATACAATATGATGTTGGTGTGTCATGTAGATCGGAATATCATTATTTATTCTAGAACTGTTTATTAGTGGTAGAATTTAGTTCCTTGGGAAACAAATATCGTGAAAGAACATAATATTTAATTAAAAATGTTAGTCAAAGTCAAATAATTTTAATACTTATTTAGAAGTTCCTAGGTATGGATTAACACTTTAAAAATTAAAAAATATCAAATAATGTTTTCAAAATAAGTAGTAACATACAATTACACATTACAAGTTTTCAAAATAAGTATAACATTTTTTCAACGTCAAATAATTTACCACCAGTTCGCTAAAGTTAATGCTTCAGACCTGAAAAGAACTGACGCAAGAAATTCGGGTTTTTTTTTTATTTAATTATACAAAAACACATTTTAACATTTCTGACAATGATACTGTGAAACAGAGTGGAGCGAGCATTTCATTCCCAAGGTGTGCTATCACTTATATAATTATTAATTTGATAATAACCTTTAACACACAAACGTCTTTTCACAACTCTTTTAAATTATGATATAGAATATTCTCGGACGTTTTCTAGGATCCTGTTGTAAAAGCATACACACTACCCCATAAAAGAAAAATAAGTTTACTTTTATTTCTAGTATTGATATTATGTACAACTCCAATTTTGGCAAAATCTTTAATATTCTTCTTCGTTAAAGACATTTCCGTTCCTTACGGAGTGTTTTAACATTAGATTAAGACGGAGAAAAATGTATACTAACCCGGCGAATCTGCAAAATTAATAGTTGTTTATTCCACATGGTTATTTTAAGTACCTACATATACCAAATCATAACATCGTATTTTCAATACAGACCGAAGCGAAGGTTGCAATACGTTCATATAATCATCACGTTCCTAACAAATAGTCCTATAGTACAATAGTATGAATACAAACTATGTAATTATTTATTATTCATATGTATTATATGTAAGTAATTTTATAAAGTCAGAATATTTAAGCAATAATTTTTATTCAACAAAGAAAATGTTGTAAGAAGAAAATTAAGTAGAAAATGTAATCTATGCTTATAATATAAAATTGCAGTGTTTGCTTGTTTAAACATGATGATCTCAAGAACGAAACTACCTACGAAACGAACTAGTACGAAAAATACTTTTTGTATTGAGTAATCCATTTATTAAGGATATATTCGCATCATGTACGATACACATCTCTTAGCTCTTAGTTATTTCTATAATATTTAGCAACGGGGAAGAAACCACAAGTAAAGATAAAAAATAAATTTAGTCTAAGAACCTCATGCTATAGTTTTTTTATGGGATTACCAACCATTCCGTGTTATTTACAATGTTATATCGCAGTATATGTAGCTATACATGTACACTGCAATATTTTTTTATAAAAGCATGCGAGATTTATATACTAACTTGTACTGTACCAAGATAATATTGAAAAAATGACTTCTTACATTTATCTTATATGTGTATGTACATATACATAGGTGCAAACAGATACACACTCACACATGACACACGCACGCACGCACGCACACATATGTTTTATTTGTGATAAATAACTCAATACTTTTTACACATACATAAATAGTTAACTGTATATTAGTGGTAAAAAATCATCTGCAGTTATAAAGCACCGCCGCTATTGTATGTATTATGTCAAATAATATATACCTAAATAAAATGACAACTTGTAAGATTTTATGTGCAATAAAGTGTTATTATTATAAAAATAAATAAATATTTATAAAAACAAAAACCCCGACTGCATAAAACAAAAAGAAAATAAACAAGCCCAATAGTTTATTAGGATTAACAGTCGGGACGTCTTTAAATTATGCGGGGTTCCTGGTAAAGATTTTATTGATTGAAGAATTACTTATAGATTCCGACTGTTAATCCTAATAAACTATTGAGCTTGTTTATTTTCTTTTTAATTTTATTTAGTCGGGGTTTTTGTTTTTATAAATATTTTTTTATATATCACTTTCTTGTTAGAATTCATTATAGTAATGATAATCATGATATACTTTTTTGAAATCCTCGTATTGAGCTCTTGAATTTTATACCCATATTGTGGTATTCAAAACGATTTTTTTTTCACTAACTCTAATGGTGTCCCACAGCCGCCATGATAGTTTTTATTTTACGTCACCTATCTAAGAACACTTGGTTGCTAATACGAATCTAATACAAATCTAACGATACCTCAATTAAGTAAATCCGTTCAGCGGTTCCTTAGCAGTCGAGAAAAAACTGAATATTACTAGGAGACATTTTAAATATTATGTGGTTATTTAAAATTAAAATATACAAATAATCGATAAAACGGTAAAGAAACTGTGTTTTCACGTTAAATATATACTCGTATGCGAAGAATAAAGTAGGAAGATGTAAAATTTAAATTTTTAATTTTTCAGTCTGTTTATAATTTTGTCTACTTGTGCAAGCACATCTTCAGAACTACTGAATGGAAAAAAATGTTTTTTTTGTTGTATAGCTTGAGAGCTATACAACAAGGGCTAATGCTCTTAGCAGGATCTAAGTTATTGTTGATTTTGCACACCTGACGTACAATCATAGACACTAGGTTCTCTCTGCAGTTTGCTTGCTTGAACGCGCTAATTTCAAAAACGATTGTTTTGTTTTTTTGTGTTGGATAGTCCATTATCGAGGAAGGCTATCGATACTAGGTTTATCACGTTTCAATGTAACCCTTTATCCTGTGGTAAGAGTTCAACTCAACTCTATTTGACTCTATGGGACGGGATGGACGGTAAAAGTTAGTAGTTAATAAGGGTGCTATTCAATTTGTCAGTATTATTTAAAATTGCTTCGTTAAATTAACGATGCTGCATATTATGAATATATTAATATCATACATTGCGGATATATTACTTTAGTTTCCATTCTCCATATAAAAAAGCTAAAGAGACTTAGAAAGAATTTATTTAGATCGGAAATTAAGTACTCTTCGACCGTTCTGGACATTAAACATAAGCAAAAATATTTATTTACAGATCCTCGAACAGAACACTGGTGGTTAATGTCTGGTCCAGGTCCTCTTATCACTCTCCTTGCGACTTACCTCTATTTCTGCAACTCTGTTGGCCCACGCTATATGAGGGATAGGAAACCTTACTCTTTGAAGAACACAATCATGGCGTATAATATATCACAGATTTTGATGAGCATATTCTTAGTATATGAGGTGAGTTTTGTATTCAAATTTATTGCTTTTGAATTTGTGACCAAATGGTAAAACGGTAAGCCAAAGAGATGTAAAAGGGCAACTTATTACTAAGACTTCGCATTAAGACAAAAAGACAATCAAACAAACAGCCTAATAAATGCCACCAACAATATTTTTTCATATATATCTTCCATGTGCAGATACTGATCCATTACGATTTTATTGTAATTTTATATTAGCTTTTAATATTTTTCTCTTTATATATTGTTTTATTATGTGCCTATTTTAGCGATAATGTGTATTTTCAATTGTTGTCGGTTGGTTGGAAGAGATTTCTTTTAGAAATAAGCCAATAATCAGTAATAAGTAATAATATAGTGTAGAGAAAAGTCAACTCACCTTTAATTTTATATTTCTTACATATTTTATATATAGAATATAACATATTATCAAAGTCAACGTGACATAAATTTATTCAAAATAAGAAATTACATGCTTAATTTCCTGAATGTCAAATAATTTAACCATCGCATCAATCTAATAAAACCGAAAACAATGATTTTTAAAGTGATAATATTATGTAGTTTGAAGAATTTTCCTTAACATGTAGGTAGTTTTAATTCAATAGGTTCAAAAATAAAAAACTTATGTGAATATGAAGTATTTTGTGAATTAGTATTTATTAAGTTAAAATATTGAACACACAAACCTCTTTTCATAACTTTTCTAAATTGTGATAAAGAACATTCTCATACGTTCTATTGTAAAAGGGTACACATTGCCCCATAACAGAATTACAAACGCGCTAAGTTTAGGCCTATTTCTAGTATTCTTAATTTTTTAAACTTTTTAAATACATATAAACAAAGGGATCGGACATTCAACCATCGTGTGTATTGTTAAGTACTACTTAACTGTTTTACAATCATTGCATTTTATTCACCTCGGTATTGATTTTTTTTTGTTTTAAATCAATTATTTATCGCCAATTATAAACTACGAATTGAAGTCAGTCACAAAAGTAAATATAATGTTTTTTTATTTGCTTTACGTATTTTGCATACATATAGCAGGGCATGCAGAGAGATCTGATGTCGAGATACTACATTCTTGATTTAATGTGTATTGTCAAAATATTATTGCATGGCGGAACTCAGCGCCAAAACTAAATATAATGTGTAATTTTTCAGGGTTTGATGGCAGGTTGGTGGAACGACTACAATTTCTCTTGCCAACCAGTTGACTATTCAAATGACCCAAAGGCACAACGGGTGACAATTTTTATATATTAATAAATATTTCAGCTTCATATTACCTTTACCCTCTTAGAAGAGTTAACAGATAAAACTTAATGTTACCAAAGAAACTCCATTATTCACTTTCCAGAATTAGAAACATTGCGTTGAGCGGCGGAACTTAACCGCACTTTGTATTGCAGAACGAGGAAACTTTATTTATTTTAATTTTTTTATAATATATCGATCGATCTTCGAAATTAAAAACCTTCTAAACCAACTAATAAAATATGTGTAAACGCATCGTGTAAAATAATAACTTAGTAATTTACAAATACAATTAATTGCTGTCGAAATTAGCATGGATTTACAATTTCCATGAGATTTCATCAATTTGCTTTTCTTATTGAAGATTATTGTTGCTTTTTTTTAGGTTGGTGGCTTACCCCGGTATGCGGGATACAGCTTGAAGCTATAATTAACTATATAGATGAAATGCAAAATTCATAATTAAAATATAATTCATAATTATCTTTATAACTCTTATTATATAGGCAAATATATTGAATAGTAAATACTATCTAATCGACTTTTTTATATACAGATGGCAGCAGCAGTGTGGTGGTACTTCTTTGCCAAAATAGTGGAGCTACTCGACACGGTCTTCTTCGTTCTTCGCAAGAAGAACAGACAGATTACATTCTTGCATTTATACCATCACACCATGATGCCTATTTGCGCTTGGATCGGCACTAAATTCTTACCAGGTATTTATTATTAGTACTATTATAAATTTACTCGATCAATGCCTCCAAATAGAGTGCTGCGTCGGAGGTCAACGCAATTAAAAGACACAGGCATTTATGTATCATTTTTAATGCATTTTGTATGAAACTCATCGTGTAATCAATACGCATAGTGAGAACTTACAATACAAATACAGGAAAAAAATTAAAACTAATAGATATTTCATGGGAATAAATTATAACAAAATTATATTTATTGTTGTTAATTTCATACAAAATGAGCCCACAAATTTAAGTTTGTCAATTTTATTCCTCGCTTTA
Organism: Heliconius hermathena; assembly: GCA_013403705.1. Classification (NCBI taxonomy): domain Eukaryota; kingdom Metazoa; phylum Arthropoda; class Insecta; order Lepidoptera; family Nymphalidae; genus Heliconius; species Heliconius hermathena. The sequence goes on along the minus strand of JAAIXJ010000933.1, from coordinate 57,711 downwards.
TCAAATAGACTAAGACCTACAATCTTGCAATTTGAAAAGAAGTGAAAACTTACACTACAAATAAAGGGAAAAATTCAAAAAATGGAAATTAACATATATTAGGGATACAATTTTTACAATTTTAGTAAATTTAAAATCCGAGTTGAATGGCGGAACTCAACGCCACGCTTTGCCTAGTCACTAAATCACGGAATTAAATTATTAAATATTTCAATAACCCGAGTGGAAATCGAACCATGTGCTCCTGAGCCACACAGCTTCAACAACAAAAATAATATTCTAATTGAATGTCACAATCGAACTCTTGACCACATGTATTACTACATATACTAGCCATTTTTAAGCTTACATATGTGTGGCCTCTATTTAAAACTAATTTATCAGCGGCCCCCCCGCGGCTGCGCCCGCTTGAACTACATGATTATTGATTAATAAACAGAATTGACTGACAACTATAATAACTTCTAGTATGATTTTTTTACTACATTATCGTAATTTTTTTTTTAAACATTTTTAAAGTGTTATTCCACACTTAGGAAAGAAAAATACTTATTTAGAAAACGTATAAAAATTTGAACGCAGCGGGACTCGAACCCGCGCCTCCTGGAAACCGACCAGGCGCTCTGACCACTAAGCCATGCGTTCTCGCCAAGCTACGTCGAANCCCCTGCGTTCAAATTTTTATACGTTTTCTAAATAAGTATTTTTCTTTCCTAAGTGTGGAATAACACTTTAAAAATGTTTAAAAAAAATATTTAGAAAATAGTATTCTCTCTTGCCAAACGATAATTCTTAGTAATTACTAATAACGACTTCAGTCAAAATTGCTACATATACAGACAAAATATTTTTACTGTTTTATATATAAGAGAGAGAGAGAGAGGGACACAGAGAGAGGCGAGAACGCATGGCTTAGTGGTCAGAGCGCCTGGTCGGTTTCCAGGAGGCGCGGGTTCGAGTCCCGCTGCGTTCAAAATTTTTATACGTTTTCTAAATAAGTATTTTTCTTTCCTAAGTGTGGAATAACACTTTAAAAATGTTTAAAAAAAATATTTAGAAAATAGTATTCTCTCTTGCCAAACGATAATTCTTAGTAATTACTAATAACGACTTCAGTCAAAATTGCTACATATACAGACAAAATATTTTTACTGTTTTATATATAAGAGAGAGAGAGAGAGGGACAGAGAGAGAGAGAGAGAGACAGAGAGAGAGAGAGAGAGAGAGAGAGAGAGAGAGAGAGAGAGAGAGACAGAGAGATAATATAAGAAACGCGTATGTAACATTTTGAGTTGTGTTTAAAATTTTTTTTTATTTAATACTATTAATAATAATTGTATTAAATAATTTATAAATTATTTAATTTCCAGGTGGACATGGTACTCTTTTAGGAGTAATCAATTCGTTCATTCACATAATTATGTACACATATTACCTAATTGCTGGTTTAGGACCTCAATATCAGAAATATATATGGTGGAAGAAGCACGTCACTACCATGCAATTGGTGAGTTAAATATATTATATATATATGTATAAGAGTTTGTTTGGTTGATCGCACAAATTTTAGGAACTACGGTTGGTTTGAATTAAAAAAATATTTTTTATTATATATTCTTTTTGTATTGATAATATTATAGTAATAGTTATAAAATAAAAATTGACGCTAGTGAGGTGCAGCTTGGAAGAGTCTTGCGATGTTTATGGGTCCGATAACCATTTCAGGAAATGTTTATATATATAAGTGTTTTCATCCGTTCGTGTTAAAAAAATGCGTCGTTAAGATACTTTAAATATAGAAAAATTCTCCAATCAATCTTTCCTTTTTCGTTGACATTAAATTTTGAAATTTCCTTTTTAAAATTTCCTTTGGTTTAGTTAGTATTATATTAAAGTAGTGATGTGTTACTATCAAAAGCAAAAAGCAAATTTATATAACAAAAATAATTTACAATTAGCAATTGTGTATATTTACAAATTGCTAAGTTACTTGATGATAATATTCAGACAATGTTTTAAATAAATCGTGTTTCTTAATAAAATACTTTCTTTCATTTCAGATACAATTCTGCATTATTTTCTACCACAACTTTAGCGTTATGTTCGGTGACTGCAATTATCCTAAATTTATAAATTTTCTACTTTCCCTCAACGCTGGTCTCTTTCTTTATATGTTTGGAAACTTTTACATTAGAAATTACGTTAAGACTGAAAAGAAACAAGAAGTAGAAAAAAACGCAACACCAGTAGCGGCGGAAGCGAAGAAAGATTGCTAGCGAATGTTTTTTTTATTATTCTATTTATTAAATATTTTATTTAATTTGTATTGGAATTTGGTACAATTTAAGATATATATCGCATTTGTATATTTACTGTGTTATGATATCCTAATTTTAGCCCACAAATCCGTTTACATAAACAACAAAAAGTAAAATCTCAAATTCCCTGTTCAAAAAATAAATAAATTATACCCCCTGTATGACTACAAATGCTGTGCGATATAAGAACTAATAATGTGATTTTATAATATATATACTTATATTATAATGGTATAATGGTTAGTGGGAATTGATGTGGAATTTTAAGTAAATGTGTTAATATCCATAAATTTTTGAAGCTGTCAGTTACAATTTAAATCTACTGTAGACACTGACAAATTTTTTAACAATCCAATTATAATATAAATCAAAATTATTTTCGATGAAATTAAAACAGAAGATTGATTGAATTTTTTACTCTGGGCATCCGCATTATCTTGCGTGATATAGACAATTACAAATAAAGAAGAAATGTAATCAAGTTTTGTTTATTTTAGCTTAGCTTTAACTATAAGATTCGCTAAAGATAACTGCCATTATATGCTATCATTATTTTACAATTTACTATGCCTCAAACAAATATACGGTTATGTAATCTTAAAAATAAATTCGGTGTAGGTACAGGTTATTTTTTACAAGACTATATTTTTATTTATAAGATAACAATTTAATACATACATTGCAGGGATGGCCTCATATGTACAAAGCTTGTTTTAAGTAATACTTTTACTATTTCTATACTTAAAAGTTAAGAAAATTAATATAAAATGGGATAATAAAATGATAATATATGGCTTTTATAGATAACCTGATACACGTTAAACGCAGTCTTTAAATATCGTCGCTATAGTGGTAAAGAGAGTCAGCCCACAAAATACAAATTTCGAGACAATAAAAAATAAATGTTAAGCAAAGATATATAAATTTAATAAAAAATCAAATTCAACAACAATCTTCTATTAAAATTATTTACTTCTGATCTATAGTTCCACTTTATTGTTCAAATGTCGTCGCCAGCAATTTTGTTTGTGGGTATTTTAATACGTAAAATGAAAACACTTTTTTCCGGTTCCCATTGGAATTTCGTGAAATCATCTTTTAGTACTCTCTTACACTCCTTAACCTATTTACACGCCAAATTTAAATTTTTGAAGTCCAGTAATTACGTTTGTGGATTGTATGGCAGTACGCAATGGAAGAATTTTATAAATTTATATAGAATGTCTCGAAATTCGGAACATGTATTATGACCGTCTCCACCACCAAAGCGACAATATACACAAATAGTAATATGATATAATTTAACAATACCGTTTATTTTACTATTACGACGATAAACGATTTTTATATTTATTTTATTGTTTTCTTTTAATATGTAAAATTTATTGTCATTAGAATTTATCTTTTAACGAACTTTAATCTTGTATCTCATTATTGAAGACATTCATTGTAGGAATTATGACTTATGTTTGTGATAATTATCATTTATTTTGGGTAATTTTATATAATTTATAGTTTTAGTTTCTTTAAATAATTTACTTCAGGATATTCACACAAGGATTCTTATTACTACTTATTAAGAAATTTAATCAAAATTACTTAAATCATTTCTTTGAAAGTAATTTTATGTATGTATGGAATTAAGTGGCCAATGTACGTATAATATTATTGTACAAAATTTATTACCAACATTCAAAGCACATATTTTACAATGTGCAATAATATTGGGCGTTTATTTGTCTAGTTTTAACTGTTTGAAATAAGTTAATATCCTGTATAGAAACAGCAGTTAAGATCTTATTTTATATTATATAGGGTAATGTATTAACTTTAGATACACCAACAAAGACTTGTTTTTTATATTATAAGAAAATAAATAAATAAATATGTTTTATTTTTTATTATTTTTTTATATAATGTATTATATTTTTATAGCATGAAACTAAAAAATATATTAATAAAACGGTAAAGAACGCTTTTTTAATGTTGAAAATATTATATAAGGCGATAGTTTAGCCTTTTTAATGTTTTCAAGTTATGCTAAGGCAAACTAATATTCTGTACAGAGAAGAAAATAAAATGCTAAATAAAATTAATACTATGCGGTACAGACAAAAATAATTTAAAAAAAAAAACAAATTGGTCACTACATCGTTCTATTTTCTCTTGGTCGTGTTCTTTTGTTAAAAAAAATCAATGATTTCAAAAATGTTGTTAAAGGCTCATCTATTAACAACCAAAGAGGTACTGCAGTGATGAATGACAGCACTATGAATGTAATTGCCAGCTCAATCTGAAAAAAAAACATACAAATTTCAAATTAACTCTGTCTGTCTGTGACGCAATCAAGGCCAAACCGCTAATCCGATTGTGATAAAATTTGATTTCGAGAAACTTGAGGGTCTTGGAATGTATATAGGTTACTTTTTTCTCATATTTATGTATATATACTAATATACTAAAATATCTTTCGATTCGACATGAAATTTATTCTGCCATTTTATTAACAACCGTCGCTAAGCAACCGTTGCTAATCAACAAGGAAATTTGTTGTTTTAAGACAAGGTCGCCCAAAATGAGCTTCCTGAACACTTTATAAAACACATAAAAACAATGTTTTACAAAAATATTGTCCTTTAAAAATCTATTAAAGAGTCCATACCATAACCATTTTAATATGTTTAATTTAAATTTAAGTTTATCGGGTTTTGTATTTTATATAATTTGATATTCATGCTTATCAAAATAAATAATAGGTATGTATCATAAATACAAAAGTCGAAATATAAAAACTTACCATATGAAAGTTATTTACTGGTATCAATGTAGTATTATTCCCAGCCACAGCTCGAATTAAGAAAATATGATTTAAATACGCACAATAACTCAACTTCGATAGTATTTTCCATCTGTTCCATTCTAAAATGCTTCTGTATATATCTGAAAATTAAAATTAGTTTATTTTAGGTTTTCGCTGTATTTCACATTTAGCAGGGTAGGCAGTAAGAACCTAATATTAAAAAGTACCACGCTTTCCAATTAATTCAATTGGAAACTGCATGTTGATTATTGGATAAACTTAATGCCAGGCTCTGTCTACCATAGTGAGGAAATGAAAATAACTCATTCTTCCGAGTAGAAATCAAACCCACAAACATGGCGTTTACAGCCACACGTTGAAGCCAGTCCCAACTTAACGACGGCTTTTTGTACTTTCAATTATTTCGTTAATAATAATAATTGTTGTTTATTTGTTTTAAGTTTAACTACCTATTTTCAAGTTAACATAATTATAATGTAAATATAATACTTACTATCTATCTTAAAAACCATAGATATTATGAGCAATACAATTATAAATCCAAACATTGGTTTAATTAAAGCAGCATAAAGTGATTTCAATAGAATTGGTACGTTGAAACCATCCAAATAAAAAACACTGCCAGTAAACATGGTGCCTACGATCGCAGGGAATGTTAAAAGGAAGAGAAAACGGTATTTCTGAAAGAGATATCCGAAAATTAAAATGAACAACGGAATATTTAGATACTAGGTTGGCTCTGCCTGACCCGTCCTAGAATAAAAGAGAAAAATATTATTTATTTATAAAAGAAACATATTTTTTTTATATTTGTAATAAATGTAAATATAAATCGAAGAACTACGGCTTTACGCCCAACAAAACATTTCACGTTCGTCTGAGTCGAGCGAGTGGACGCAAGAGTGATAGAGAGACACGATTGGGTTGCGACATATCTATACATTCATGTTACTTGTAATTAATCTGTGTAGTTTAAGTAAAAAAAAATGTGTATACAAATATATGTTAATTTATCAAAAAAGTTGTCATTTTCCATTGACTCTTTCTTTGTATTCGCCACAATAATGGAAATTAATGATAGTAATTCAATTCAATTCATAGAAGTATGCAATTTTTTATCAATGTTTTTTATGACCTTATCATGTAAAATAAACGTTTGTAAACCGATTTAACAGACAATCAGTTTATTTTTTTTTTGTTCCCTGCATGTAAAATTAGGGCGGAAGAGAGGAAATCTAACAAATTTCTTATATTGTATCAAGTTTAAGCTACAGATAAATACTTGAGATTAATCTTTAACTTTAAATTACGTTTTAAATTTTGATCGATCGATCGTTATATTCTTATAAAGATTTTTTTTAAATAATGTTCGTTATTTATTATTGGAATAAAAATTAAATAATTTGTATATTACCTTATACTTTGTCATATTTACATCTTGTTTTTGTGCTTTATAAATAAAGAAGCCGAGCACTAAGCCTATGATGAAATTGGCTATATTTGTATGTCCCCTTTTATAAACGTTGTTAAATGTAGGATTAGTTTGAAATGTTCTTGCTGTTCTAAAACATTAAATTTGAGTATATTATAGTATAAAAAAATAGAAATCGAAAAAATTTACAATTCGCTGCTTAAAAAAAAAAGGCCACAAGTCGTAAATACAATATTTTATAGTAGAGCCGTTTAAACCTTTGAAAATATTTTTTATCATTTACTCTTATATTATATACCGCAAATGTATGTGTTATACACCTTCAGAAGCGTATTTTATTACTGCGTTTAATGACATACATAACTGTTATGTAAGTGATATCAAGAAAGAAATATGTGCTTCAAAAGCCCTTTTGTATATAAAAAATATTCATTTCTGTTAAGATAAATATTAAAAATAGTGGGCACAAGTATGAAAATTTATATATTTATTAAAAAATCATTTTTTATCCCCTTTGACTAATAATATTATCATTTAACACGAAGATATGTAATAAAAATAACTGAAAAACAGTTCCAAAAAAGAAATAATAAAAATAAACTAGAAAAATACGCATAGTACAAAAAAAACATACTACTTCTACTATACTTTATTTATTGCGATAGAAATTAAAAATATAATATTAAAGCTCTAGACTGTTATTAGGAATAATATTAAATCATTTTTTTAATTTAGCTTATGTAGTTCTTTAGTCTAATTAAACACAAATTTATAATATTTCTTACGTAATAATTATTCAACTTCAATAAATCAGTCTGCATCTTAAAGATTTTTACAAAACCCTTCATAATAAAAAAAATCTTTATTGTATACCCAAGAAAAAAATAAGAATATATTTAATTATATTTGGTTTTATATTCTTATTCATAAAATTGAGAATACCCTCCTTCTTTGACTGCTAAATAGGTAGTTTTTGGTTATACTATTTTTTAGTACAATATTTACAAACTGGGATTGGATTTGTACTTTATTGTCTTTTTTCTCTGTAGACACAGATTTATAAGAATTAAAATTGACAAACAAATCAAGAGTTCCTCCTCTTGACTTGTTTGTCAATTTGAATTATCGTTATATCAGTCCATTTTATCTTTCTCCATTCTCTCTCTCCTTTCTTATTTATTGTATAATATAATTACATACAGCCAGTAATGCCAAATAAAAATAAAATCATGATTGAGTTTATTAACTAAGTATAGGGTGCTTTTCTTCTTAGCAGTTATCATTATTAACGAATTGTTCTATTCTCGGGATAGAATTTGTATGATCCCTGACCTCATCATTTATAGAAGAATCAATCTTGCAACGATTGCCGTGTTTTCTTCTAAAATTTTTAAGCTAAACTTCTTTGAAACAAGAACTTTTCTTGCAACAGTCCTAATAGTTTTGTCTGAAATAGCGTGTTCATAAAAAATTCTTTACACACTCTCTTATTTCGAGAAACATACTATGCGTAGTTAGCATTTTTGCGAATAGTTCAAACGTTTGCATAACGATACTTTCGTCTTATTTCATCCATATTACTTATAGTAGTACTGTAAATCCTCAGTATTCCAATATTCAAGTGGCTGTTCATTAACTTCCAATATAAAATTTGTATTTTCGTTAAGTTCTATAAAAAGAAAGCAAGAAGCAGAAGTTTTAGGTTTGGGTGAAAGCTGGTTCATAGTCATACATTTCTAAATTTTACACTATAAAATACATGCTATATTTACCTAAAATATTTACGCAAAAGAGCCAGGATAGAAATGTGGCACTTTTGATTATAAAAAATATTATCATATTCATATGAATCTTATATGCAAGATGGAGGTATTTTATAAAATGGCCCTTTTGTTAATAAATACACTTCTTATTACTGGACGGTTTTCAAAATATAGCCCTATACTATAAAAATAACTTGCGTTTCCCGCAAGTGACGGGTGGCAACTAACAAAATGGCTTTTTTGATCATATTTACTCCGCGTAAACACCAAAATACAAAAAGGGTACATAATTATTTCAGTACTTATGATTCGGAATTTCATGGGGGTTTTTTTAAATATATTTTTTGATTATTATAAAATCGTTTTTTGTTTTTGATTATTTTCGATTTGTGGCTCTTTTGTATTTAAGCTGCGAATTGATTTACCTTAGGTTAATAATAAAGAAAATATTATTTATAGTTCATAAAATAACAAAATTAGCCAAAAGAAGCTAGAGTATGACGGTTTTCATACGGTCTAGGGAACAAAGTGTCAATAGACCAACGCAACGTTTGTTCATAGGTATCCAAGTCAGTTGGCGTCACAGCAAAGAAATTTGGTGTACAGCGCTTCCGAAAAAAAAGGCGCGAAATTTGATAATGTTAAATTTATAATTTAATATAATTTAAAGTTTTGTATGCTTTAGCAGTTTTTTTAGGATCTTGAGATTGAATTGAGATGATATACGAGACACTTTTCAAAATAAATGATTGCATTATAGCTATTTTATATAT
>JAAIXJ010000933.1:11907-45983 GCA_013403705.1 Heliconius hermathena | reverse complement strand
AAAAATTAAATTAGCTTCACGCTGTATCCCGCACACAGCAGGGTAGGCAGAGGGAACCTAGTGTTAAGACACTCCGTTCCCCAGTTTCTGCCGAATTTTGGAGGCATTGCGTGTTGAGTGGCAGAACTCAACGCCGCGCTTGCCTCGACACCAGAGCGAAGAAATGGAAATATAAATCTAAGTAAATATTTCATCTCCTCGAGTGGGGATCAAACCCACAACCAGTCGGTTTTACAGTCACACTTCGTGCCGCTGCGCCACGACAGGCCTCATTTCTAATTTCAGGCAATTCGTTTCTAGAGAGAATTTAATATTTCGTTTTTATGGAAGTGAGAATAATGTATTTCATGATGAGATATTTGGTTTTCGTGATCTTTTAAACATTTTAAATTAAACTCGCTGATGACACCCGATGTATTATCCGTGGCCAATTTGGCTCGTGCTTGTTTGGCTTGTACTTTCCGGATAATCACGGTTTTGATAATTAATCAAAACGTTAAAGCCCAATACGTTACTATTAAAGTAATACAGAGGATGAGAATCTCTCAATAATTAACGACACGACAAATGAGTCTTAGTAAAAAAATCGTAGTGGTTAACGCACAAAGTTATGTCTTTTTGGAGGTAGCATTAAGCCAGGTTCCTTTCACCCCAAGAGGAGACATTTCCGAGGGATACATCAACAGAAGAAATAAGCTTACATTGTATATACATACGGCATCCACCGAGCTATCTGTCGTCTGTATAACAACGAATACTAGGTTCTTCTAATAGTTTTGTTAGAAGTCAGACACTTTCCCACTTCGCTACTATGGGCTCAGAAAAACCTTACTTACTTTATCCATGTCATGAAAATTGCTTTTGGTAATAATTTCCATGTAATTTTGTGTTTTTCTGCGTATATTTTTAGTTTATAAGACATCAAACATCCAGATATTACAAAAAAAGTTTGAACAACAATTGTTCCGTTTAAAAATATAAAATGCATTATGTTGTCATATAACTGAAAAGAACAAACGATGAAAAGTGAAAGTTTTAAAAGCAGCCAAATAAAAAAAAAATAAGATAAAAATGATATTTTCTATTTATAATAAGTGGGGGAACGGAGTGTCTTAACGCTAGGGTCCCTCTGCCTACCCTATTGTGTGCGGGATACAGCGTGAAGCTAAATTAATTTTCTTTTTTTTTAATCATAAAATAAATATTAATAATATCTATTTTCTTTATAACAAACGGACTTTATTTGTTGCCGTTGTTCGTGTCGTTTTTCACCCGATTCGAGACATTGGGTGTTGAGTGGCGCAAAACAATACCATACTTTGTGTACCAGAAGCGAGAAAAGGAAAACAATTACATCACCTGACTGGGTATCGGAACCAGGCTGGCCACATTTAATACCTTAAAATAATGTAAAATCTATTTCATTATCAAATGTAGCTATGTATTGTTATTATAAAAAAAAAACAAACCATTTCAACGTGATGTGGATTTTCCGGAGCAAGCGCAAAAAGCAGCATTGAATGACAGTATATAACACACATAATAGTCATTGTACTAAAATAAAATGTATAAATTAATAAATATAAATATTCTATTGGAGCTAACGTGGTGCAATGCGAAAACATCTGAAATTTGAGGGATTGAATTATCTTCATTTTCCCACTCTTATTTACGTAGCGATGTCGAGTTTCGCCACTCAACACACAACGTCACGACACACAACAAATTACAGGTATGCGGATAAAAAATTGGCCATTTTCTTATAAAATTTTTCTTTTTTCATTTCTTAATTTATTTTTTAATGTATTATAAATGTTTTAAAATTTTCCACTCTTTTGTGTAGATGGCCGACCCTATTGTTTAAATCTTCCCACAAAGATATAAACAATACAAAATAGCATCCGCCTAGTGAAACAGTAGAAATTTCCACGAAACGGATATAATGTATAGCTTCATTGGCTAAAACGTTATTACGATGTCCAAGAGTACTGATATCCTGCTACGTTAAATTTTTAAAAATAATTTCTATATCAACTAATACAAAAGTAATGTCGCAGTGAGATTAGGCAGGTATTTAGAATAAAGTAATAACATGATTCAACGAAAAATACTAGTTATAGTTACCGTAAACCATGCAATCCTTTTAAACGTTCTTCCCTTATTTCCAAGTATTCGTAGGAAGAACATAATTTCTTAAAGTTACTTGGAATCGAGAAACAGGTTAACAATTTATTGCCTGAAAATAAAAAAGTATGTAATTCTTCCTTTGTTCTTAAGTTATTATCAATATTAGTGCACTAGTTGACCAGATCAATTGACTTTAAAGATGAGCAACATGGCGTGCAGTGATTAAATTGAAAATTTAAAATACGTATAATAAAATATAATTTCAAATGCACTTATCGACTCATCGTCTCATAATAAAAAATATAAATAAAATAATTATGTACTCAATGGAGTAATATTAGTTCCTTACATATGAAATTGACGTGTTGTACTGGCCACTTTATACACAAATTTCTTCTCTTTGATTTGGAATTCAAAATTTAAATTTATACAACTATTTACACGTGCATTTGTGTTTCATTTACCGTCATTCATTTGTTTTATTTCTATTTTCTTCTATCTGCCACTCAGTTTACAAAAAGGAAATTTGAAATATCGTGTTATTTACGAGTACGAGTTCTACCGTGGCACTTGTGCTGCGGAAACAACTCGAAGGTTTAATGACGTACATGGCGGTCGGTTAGCAAAAGAAAGCACAATGTGTTTTTGGTAAGAAATTTCGACCCGCAGAACGAGCCCTATGGACGGCCGGAGACCCAAGTTGATAATGAAGAATCTAAGGCTATTATAGAAATAGATCTATCGCAAACGACGCCCGAGTGCCGTTTATTATAGTTGTCTCAAATCTGGCTAGACAATTACAATTAATGATTACAGGCGCCTATTGAAATGCTAGCTGCTAAACAACCGAGACTAGTCAATCGTTCTACGCCACTGCTGCTTCACGACAACACTAGAACAAACACTGATGGCACAACAGACGCCTACCAAATTAGAAGAAGTTCAATTCGAATGTTTAAGACATCCACCGTACTCCCCGGAATAACTTTTTTGGATAACTTCTTGCAAGAGAAAAAAATTAACTCCGATGGGGCAGTCCAAACCGTCTTCAAAGATTTTATTGATTCAGATTCAGACGGGTCTGAATAGTTTTTTTTAGTAAAGGGATCAATTAAATACCTATGAGATGACAAAAGTGTATGGATAACAATATTTCATACTTTGATTAAATAAATATATTATGTTAAAAAATATTCGACTTTTTGTTCCTCCCATACCAACAGTTAATTTTATATGTAAGGACCTAATATATTCGATGCTAACCTTTGTCGATTTTTCCTTGTACAAAAATGACATCATATACGCTTCCAGCGATATTAGCTGTTATTATAATAATTATAAAAACACCCATTGCTATATCACTCTTATCAAAAATATATGTTTCTTCGTTACTACAATATATGTCGTTAGCTATTTTACACTTAAGCTCATAATTTTTCCATAGACTTTCATTAAGGCATCTTTCAAGGACCAACTTTAAGTCCTGTGTGGTATCCTCTCTATAAAATTCTTTACAAGTATTCGTCAAGCATACGCCATGATGTAATTGTATATGATTAAAATGTTTTCTTCTATATTCTGAGTAATTCTAAAAATGTATCAATATAAATGCATTAGCAATTATTTCCGTATATAAATCAAAAGAAATTTAAATAAATTACAATATTGTGAACGAAATAATTTATTTAACCGTATTGAGAAAACATAATATTATATTTTTCATAAATTTTGACTGCACTAAAAATATGTCCCAATATAATATTTATTAACGTTAAAATGTTTAGTTAAATAAAATTAAATAAAAAATAACATATAAGTCATAATTTTAGTATTTATATACTGTTTAACTGCTTACTTTCATCAAAGTCATAAGGTCACTTGAAACGTCAGATACAATATCAATATCAAGTGTACAGTAAATTCCTTTTGGATTGATAAGGCACTGGTCATAATCATCGAGATGAAATACAGGTGGCATTCTGAAATACACGGAATCTGAAAAAAAAAATAATAAAAATCTTATTTTTTCTCTCTTATATAAGATATCCATATAAATATTGTGGTATAAATATAAGGTAAACTGTAAAAAATATCAATGCTCTAACTTGAATATAAATTAAAAAAACCGGATAAGCGGCAGTCCTGAAATACCTTTAGATGCTAGGTGCTAAATTTCACAATTCGAGGTCAACCCGAAGTACCCTATGAATTTTCATTCCCTTTATAGTGTCGAAATACGCGTTTTTTGAAATTGCGGCCATATCTTTTTTAAGTAAATGTAGGAATATATCTTTTTCTGAAAATCAAGGCACCGTAGACCTAAGTATATGGTTTGAATTTCAACTCGATAACTCCAAGCGTTCCTAAGATAAAGGTTATTGACAGACAGACGGACAACAAAGTGGTCTTATAAGGGTTCCGGCTTTTCTTTAAAAGGTACGGACGGAACCATAAAAATACTTCTAAGGAGTTTTATATACATAACAAAACTTATTTTAACTTAGGTACATTTAAGCAAAATAATATTTATGTAATTACTGTGTCCTCCGGTCTGTTCTTCACCTTTTACCTAAAAAAATACTGAACGAATTTCGATAAACCTTTTTTTGGTGTACAAGTGTACAACCTCGACAACAATATTCTATCATTTATTTTGAAGTCTGAATAATTGATGTGAAACAATTGTGCTAGTAGCGAGGGTAATAGCGAAGGCAATAAAGTAAACTCAAACGAAATTGCGGGCGGATACTAGTCTCTATCTCTAATATAATAAGACTGTAAAAATATTTTGTCTGTACATTTAGTAATTTTGACTGAAATGGATAGAAGGACATTTAAAAAGAATAATAGAAAGCAAAAATATATATTTTTTTAATTTCTTGTCTGTCTGTCGATATGTATGGTCACATTTTTCTCTGAAAATACTGAACCGATTTAAACGTTTCACCAATAGTTTTGTTTTAACTCAACTTAACAATTAAAGTTTGTTTCATCAACATCGATTCTTTAAAAAAAAGTTATTGTCATTTAAATGAATTCAAGGCATTAGTTTGCCTGCGAATGTTATATAGCAATTGTTATTATATTGCAATCTTACCAAAGATTCCTGGCTACAGAATGACATTCGAAACGTCTCGGTTATATGACTGTTGATAAAAATGTATATTTTTGAAGCATTATTATACAATATTTATACAGTAAAGTAAACAAAATTGAATTGTTAGTGGAGATTACCTTCATAAATCATAACAGTTAAGTTTAAGTCGTAATTAATTCAACACAGACATAAAGAACGATCTGATCTTCAAAGAAATATCAAGCAAATACATAGATTTTTTGGTTCGTTCGTTCGTTTGAAATAAATCTATATAAAAATGCCTAAAAACATTCTTTCTACGTGTACACTGTAATAACTACATATTTACCAATTGTACATTTACGCCCGATGTTAATAATCAATCAATTTTAATCCATAAATTGCTATCATAATTTGATATATCAATCTATTTTTTGAGTATTGCTTGCCAATAACCAATCGAGGTACTTCATTTTCAATCTTTAACGTCATTCTGTCTTTGGGAGGACAAACTGGAGATTAAGATTGAAGTTTCTATGAAAATGACAGCTAAATGTGGGTGCCAATAAACAATCTGTTCATTTTGACATTAGGTTCGATAGCAAAAATGACAGCTTATTGCTATCCGAGATGTTTTGGGGTTTACTTTATCATATTTTCGGATTGCAATATATTTTTACATTTATACTTTATTTTGTTTAGAAATTCCAAAAATATGTGGAGTGATATTTCTTTGAGTGATAGTAATGATAGTGTTATAAAGTTACTATAAGCCATTGCAAATATATGCAGTGAGCATATAAAAGTATATCAACAGAGTGCAGAAAAATTCTATAAAATTGGTGAGTTTTCCTGGAGCTATTGTTGCAATTGATCCAATCACCATGTGAGTATTATTAATATATATAAAGTTTCTTAAAAGTATTTCTTTAAAAAAGCAGGCAAATCATGCAAACTTTTCTCTATATTTAATCTCAGTTACTATTTCATTTCTTAATTTGAGCTGTGGGCTTATTAATTTCAGTTGCAGATTTTCTAAATTACTATTTTATACTTTTCTAAAATATTATTTTATATTTTATTGCAGGTATATAAATTTATTCAATTACTGATTTTGCAAAATATGATGCAAAACATTATGGTAATCAATGTAGGCTACATGATAGTGCTTATCCAAATAGATCATATTTATTAACACAAGTTCTTAATCCAAGTAGTAAAGCAAAACTGCAAGCAAGCGCATATTAAACCAGGAATATAATAGAAATGTATCATGATAATTTATTATTAGTATAAGATGTATAAGATTAATAAAATTAAACTGGTTCAGATATTATTTAACCTTAGGTTTGGAGAAAAAACAAATTAAAATAATATAAGAAAAATAGTATGGAAAAAAAGGATACGGACTATATTTAAAGTGCAAGTTATGAGATTTTGAATGAACAAAAAAAAACCAATTTCTATTTATTAGTATTATGTGTAACTAGTATTGAATCTATTTGTATCACTAGAGGCCAGTCGTGGTGCAGTGGCAAAAAGTGTGACTGTAAAACCCACTGGTTGTGGGTTCGATCCCCACTCGAAGAGATGAAATATTTACTTAAATTTATATTTCCGTATATTTCCATTTTCTTTGCTTTGGTGTCGAGGCAGAGCATGGCGTTGAATCCTACCACTCAACACGCAATGCCTCCAGAATTTGGCAGAAAGTGGGGAACGGAGTGTCTTAACACTAGGTACCCTCTGCCTACCCTGCTGAATGGGGGATACAGCGTGAAGCTGATTTATTTATTTTTTTATTTGTATTCACTATATATATATATATATATATATATATATATATATATATATATATATATATATATATATATATATATATATATATATATATAAAAAAAAATAAAAAATCAATCAGCTTCACGCTGTATCCCGCACACAGCAGGGTAGGCAGAGGGAACTTTGTGTTAAGACACTCCGTTCCCCACTTTCTGCCGAATTCTGGAGGTATTGCGTGTTGAGTGGCAGAACTCAACGCCGCGCTTAACCTCGACACCAGAGCGAAGAAATGGAAATATAAATTTAAGTAAATATTTCATCTCCTCGAGTGGGGATCGAACCCACAACCAGTCGGTTTTGCAGTCACACCTCGTGCCGCTGCGCCACGACCGGCCTCTNGGGGCATGCCGGGTCACGCATCAACATCGTCGCCAAAACCAAATATCCATGGTTCTAAGCTTCTTCTCTACATTTGATGGGATCAGCAGGGCGTAATTTATTATGAGCCGCTTAAACCTAATGAAACTTTCACGGGAGCTCGCTATCGACTTCAGTTGATGCGTTTGAGTCGCGCTCTGAAAGAAAAGCGGCCACTATACGAGCAGAGACACAACAAAGTGATTTTATTACATGATAATGCTCGGCCACAAAGCAAAACCAGTCAAAACTTACCTGGAAACACTTCAATGGGAAGTTCTACCCCACCAGCTGTATTCACCACTTATTTGGGTCGATGGCGCACGGTTTAAGCGAGCAGCGCTTCCATTCTTTCGAAGAAGCCGAAAAATGGCTTGATTCCTGGATTCCCTCGAAAGATGAGTCGTTTTTCCGACGGGGCATTCAATTGCTACCAGAGAGATGGGAGAAAGTGATCTCTAATGATGGACAATACTTTGAGTAATGTCATTGTAAGCATTATATTTTAAATTATTTTTTTTAAACAAAAAAAAAACAGCTAGATAACTTATTCAAGGACCTAATATTAATTGCTAGAGGAGTGAAAAGATTGTTAGTAAATTATATTTTTACTTTTTTTAGAGGTGTGTATAAAGAAAACAATATGTATTGTAAATTTTTTATTATTAAAGAAAATGTAACCTAATTTTTTTTTATTTGTTATTTTCTATACATTTCTTATAAGCTACAACATTTAGTGATAGCTTAATTTCTTGCAGTGGTCACCATCATTGTTTTCTATTTCACTGAAAAAAGGAAAGTATTTATAAGTTCATTGTTCAGCATTCATCAAAATTAGTTGAAATAATAATCTAGCACAAGTCTTAAATTATTAAACAAAACAATAAACAATATGACACAGGTGTCATACATGTCGTTTTGTTTGGTCTACCAAACAAAACGATATTGATTAATATTATTATAAATTCGACAAATTATATAGGTACATATATTCACAGTAAACTACTCTACTCGCAAAAAGCATTTGTATTTAAACTTCATAAACAAAATTATGAATAAGATACTTACAATGCTGGAGTCCATCGTAAAAATATTTTTTGTAATTTCTAACACATTATTAAAAAATGGAGTATCTTCAGTTCACTTTAGTTGTTAGTTTATGGCGTTTCGAGTTATGTCCAAGTTCCATTTTACGCACCTACGCACATTAATTTAAGAGTTTTAATATTGTTAATTTTTATTATTTTTTTTAGTATTTTGGGACTTAAAGATTTGTTATTTCATTAAAAATTGTTTTTAAAGGAGTTTTGTAAGTAGTAATAATTTTAACACATTCATGAGGATTTCGCTAATTTAAAACTTCTACGTAAAACGGAATTATCGATTGGGCAAGGAGGGCCCTGCAATCTATCGTTGAACATAAGTTCACATTGCCCGGTTTGGTTATCCGCATGCAGGTCAGAGATTGGATAGATATGTGGAACAATCGAAGATTGACGTTAACCCGAGATAGGAGATACGTTATTAATATTGGGCGTTAGCTAATAATATATGTAACAAATTTAAAAACTGTACAGGAGTTAATATGCAATCATTACATTTATTTTATAAAGAATATTATGAATCCTTACCCAAATCAATAATTTAACATTTAAGGCTGTTTCGGAAGCAGTACATTAAATTATTAACTGACATCAGCACATTTAACAGAGTTTTAAAAAACATAACATAGGTAAAAAGAACATAATGTTACAAAAATATAAACGTGTAATAAATAATTAGCTTTATGTATATTTTACAAATATCAAATATCAACAATGGTTGTATTTTTAAATTCAAAACAATGAAAAATTCTTATAGAAATTACGATAATGTCGTAAAAAAATCATATTAGAATATTACTTAGAATATTATTATTTAGAAGTCATTATGTGCAACTGGTCGCCTATATTGTCATCAACTAATATTGACAGTATGGTGGATTTTTTGACTTCTGAATTGATTTACATCTATGACAAACATGCCCCTGCGAGACCAGTACGAATGAAACATGCACCCGCTCCTTGGTTAACTTCTGTCATTAGACGTTCAATGCAATTGCTAATGATTGCAATTGATAATTGCTAAATTGCTAATGCAATGCTAAAGCAAAAAACAAGAAATTTCCTTCTCCAGAACATCTAGCTGCATACAAAAAACTGCGAAACATTTGCAACAGAATGTGTAGGGATGCTAAACGCCATTATATTCATAGCACTATTCAGAATCTCTCTCAAGCGCAAGTTTGGAGATTTTTAGAAATGGGGTAGGTAATACCACTGATACTAATTCTGTATCAGTGAGTCCACATCACTTAAACTCTTTTTTTACAACTCCACCATTAAAAGTAAGCCCCAAAGTAAAATCTGAAACTCTCGCGCTTCTATCTAAAATTGACCTACCCGACTCTACTCCCTTTTNGCGACTTCAAAATCTCGCCATACGCTTTGTCTTTGGTCTACGTAAATATGATCACGTTTCCCAATTTCGAGCTCAGCTTAATTGGCTCCCAATCCGACTTCGCCGAGATATGCACATCCTTTCTCTCTTGTTCAAAATCCTTAATTATCAACATTTCCCTTCTTATCTACGGTCCCGCTTTACCGTACTTCCCACTCCCTCACGCTCTCGGAGGTCTTGTGTCATACCGACGCTCGACATTCCGAAGAGTAACACCAAATTCCTGCAAAAATCCTTTTCAGTCTATGCCGCATCCTTATGGAACCAACTCCCAAAATCCATCCAGAAAAGCCCATCCATAATCTCCTTTAAATCCAAATTAAAAAAATATTTAGTCGCTTCTTTAAACCAGTAGATTTGGAACAGTGGTTACAACCAACTTAATTACCGCATTTTCATCTTAAATATATATATATATATTTTTTATATATATCTATATTTATATATGTATATATTTATTTAAGTATGTGTATGTATATATTATAATAGTATACACTTATATATAATTTTAGCTGTATTTAATTACTAGTATATAACTTTAAATTTCTTAAATTGTACTTTGTTTTTACTCGCAACTTTTCACTCATCCACTTCCACTGGTTGACTGGAAGAGATCTCTTATAGAGATAAGTCCACCTTTGTACACGTTTTTTTCTTTTTTGTGTTTGTCTATTATGTATTTTAGTACAATAAAGAATATTTAAATAGTTGTTTCTTTCTGTTTGTCTGGGCTATACTCTGGTACTGTAGAACCGATTTTTACGGGACTTTCAATTGAAGATACAGAACGTTGTGGAGCAACATATACGCTACTTTTAATTCTCTAACTTTCCTAGGATATTTGCAGGAAAAACCGCGATTGCCGCGTGTCAGTACCTAACCCGGACAGATATGAAATAACTAAACATTCTTCTTCTTTTGCGAACAAAAGCAAATAAAATTTCAAAAGATTTAAATTACAATTTATTTTGTGAATAATATAATAGTATCGATAACTATGTTAAAATGAACAATCAATTTTTCCTAAATGCACTTAAATAATATTAAGTAAATAAATCATCGTTTAGTTCAGTTTATAGTTTTTTTGCTCACAATTTTTTTATCAGCTTCACGCATATAGCAGGGTTGGCAGAGGAAACCTAGTGAACTCACTCCACTCCCCACTTTCCCCCGAATTATTAAGGTATTACGTGTTGAGTGGCGGAAGAAGAAATAAAAATATTAATAAATAATAATTCGTTCTTTCGAGTGGAAATCGAACCCACAACCGTCGCGTGACAGTCACACGATTGAGGTCCTGTGCCACTAATGTTTCAAGAATTATTGTATTACGCAAAGTGACTTTCATATTTGCATAAAATTAATATATTTTTTAAGGTTTACACTATGTCCCTCATGAAGAAACTTTGGCAGATGGGACTTAGTGTTAAGACACTGTTTTCCGTCCAATTTTTAAGATATTACATTGACGAAGTAAAATCAATTGTTATTTACCATTGAGCTTGTATATTACACTCTGGCCTTGATTCAACAGCGTCACTATAAAAAATATTATTAGTATCATCACACTTTTGCTCGTTATTTCTATGAAACTACAAACTTTAATCACTTCTTTAATTTGAAACGTTTATGATTTTAAATAAAATAATTTAGAAGGTGATCTAAATCATGTCAATAAATGAATAAAAATTTTACAATCAAATAACTGTTAATTACGCTTAAGCGCATGTCCGCGTTCTATTGATTATAAATCGACTAATTTCATTTTCTAAGAGATGTGTATGTACAATGTATAATAAAAACTTAACCTGAAAATATCGATATGTCTGTCTGTCAGTATCTGTTTTTGTATTATTTTTTTAATATCTTTTCGGTTTTGTAAAAAATTACGCACAGAAAAATTTTAACTCGTGCTATTAAATATTCAAAATTCAATATCTGTTGCTATTATTTTAATAAGTCACTTTTATTGCTTCACGCTTTGTACTCGACGACTATCAACAACTTTTTCATACATGTCCTGCGAGCTTTTTCCGCGATCCTCATGCTTTTTGCGTGATCTTTATTCAGTATCATTGATGTTATGTTCCCGAATATCAACCGTAATCTCCCCGTGCCTCTCTTACCACTTTTGGTTCTCAAATCATGTTTGTTATCTTTCGTCTCGACGTGTCCAAACCATCTGAGCACGTTTTTTTTTTTCAGCTTCTCGTTGTATCCCGCAAGTAACAGGGTAGGCAAAGGGAACTTAGTATTAAAACATCATCCAATCAAATCATCCTTCATAAATGTAAAGAACTTTTGTTGTTAACATTTTTGAAAGATAGTTTTGAAAATCCTTTACCACTTAGCAATTGTGACTTGAGTCTTATCTAAAGAATATGTTAATATTTTGACAGTCTTGCAATTTAAAATTTGTTTTTTTATGAAAATCTTTTCATATTAAATTGAAATTAGATAAAAAAATAAATTTTAAGATAGATTAGAAATCGAAGTTTCTTTTTCCCACGTGGTAGGGTAGGCAGAGGGACCAGACCTAATATTGTTAGGACGCACCGTTCCTTAATAAAAGCCTTTAAGTCAATTCTTTGTAACTACAAACGTTACACATTTTAACTATCACCTATCAAACAAAAAGGACAAATCGTTAAAATACACTTAAAAGTATTTACTGCATATAAAAAAATACATAATATTTATTTCTATATAAAATATAATCACACATAATATACACAGTGTTACACTGTTGTATATTTTTTGAGTTTCACGTATCTCCCGCATATAGCAGTCGAGGAAGTAAGTCTGGTGTTAAGTCACTCGTTTCTTACCGAAGGTGGGAGGTGAAATATTTTAAAATAATAATTTGCCAGATCAATATATGTGTGTGTTTTGAGTCTACGATCTTTATTCGGCTTTTATTATAGCGGCAAAAGTCACACATCATATGTGAAAATTATAACTGTCTAACTTTCACAGTTCATGAGATACAGCCTGGTGACAGATAGATTGACGGAAGGATAGCGCAGTCTTAATAACACAATTCTGTTTTACCCTTCGGGTGCGGAGATCATAAAAATGGAAAAATGAGGCTGTCATGGCGCGATAGGGCAGCGTCTGTGTGTAGACCAAGGTAGTCTAAAATGTCATCCAAGTGCAGTTGCAAAGTGCGATGACTATGGATTGAAGATTCTTTTTGTTATTTTTTTTTCTCTTAAAGATGAGAACGTCGAACGAACAATGTCGAATATAATTCAACTAGTGTAATTTTCTTGCATGTTTGCAGATAATTATGATAATCGACATTACAACAAAACAATTATTATGTGTCTTCTAAAACACAGTGTTAGTGTGAAGAAGACATCCTTGATTTTAATCTAAGGCACTATAAACTTACCAGTATTGTCTATGGCTTACAGCTAGTTTACCTATTCTTGACATCTGGAGGCGCGATGACCGTGGTGGTTGGTTCGAATACATCTGTCAATTAACCCAATAAGACCAGATCCACGCTTTATCTCGCCTTTAGCAGGGCAACTTAGTGTTAAGATATCGCGTATAATGTTTGACTGATGTGCGAAATGAAAATATTATTAAACGAAATGAAAATATTATTAAATTATAATTCAATCTTCCAAGTAGGGATCGGACCCACCACAGTCGCGTTACAGTCACAACTTTTTGCCCCTGTGCCGCGACGGCCTTTAACAAAGAGGAGAAGAGAAGCGTCAGCGCTGCATTTACGGAAACAGTATATAGGATAAAATATTTTACCTAACCTAAAGAAATTAAGCCCACCCATACCTAAAGAAATTAAGCAAGATACATCAACAGTTTGACGCGGTTACGCATAGATACCAATAACGTAAACACAAACTACTACAAAAATATTACTAAAGGTTAATCAACTTTTAACTTTGCCGCCAATACCTACGACTCGATTTCGGAATGAGGCGCATGCGGCGGTTTCCCTTTGATAGGTTTATGTGTGCGTGCGTCGTTCTCGACAAATTATAGTTGATTTTGCAACGATAATTTTATTATTTATTTTGTTTGAGAAAATAACTTTTTATTTTTGGGTTTTTATAGAGTAGTTAAAACTGTAGTTTCATTTAAAGTGGTGCTGACAAAAAAACTCTGTATAATTGAGCATATTTAATATTTATAGTATTTTTTTGGTTAATAAATACTATAAATATATAATAGTTTACCCTTTTGAAAAACTACCAATATTCTTAGTTATAGTTAATAAATTATTTTTTCAAATTAAAAAATAGTTTATGTTTTTCATCATAATGCCGGGAAAATATTCAAAATGTTCAAAATTACACTATAATACCAAATAGTATTGACATTGTAGTGTATAGTTGATAATTGAAAATAGTTATACTACAGGAGGATACCTTCATATGCACTGTTTAAACTTATTTATATGATATAATGTAGAATAATATATTCTATAGAGGAATCATACATTCTTTTTATTCTTTAACTATAACACGTAATTACATTTTTTAGAGGTTTCTCTGTACTAAGATGGCTGCTCCGTTCCCGCATTTACGGCTCTGATATATCGATATAAATAATAGAAATATAAAATATTGGAAAAAAAGGAGAAACGCAATTATATTGCATTTTTTCTTTTTTTCATACTTGAAACGTATTAATAAATTTACATACAATTCATTTGTTTTGAATATAACATTAAGTTTAATCAGCTTCACGCTATTTTAACAGATGACATTAATATATTTGATACTTCCTTAACATGATTATTTAATGTCATCTGTTAAAATAGCGTGAAGCTGATTAAACTTAATGTTATATTCAAAACAAATGAATTGTATGTAAATTTATTAATACNTTAATGTCACCAACGTTGACGTTTAAAATAATAATTATGGTAGACTAAACAACTATTAATTGTACTTCTTTTTTCAGCTTCACGCTGTATCCCGCACACAGCAGGGTAGGCAGAGGGAACCTAGTGTTAAGACACTCTGTTCCCTACTTTCCGCGGAATTCTGTAGGCATTGCGTGCTGAGTAGTGAAACTCAATGCCGCACTTTGCCTCGACACCAGAGCGATGAAATGGAAATATAAATTTAAATAAATATTTAATTTCCTCAAGTGGGAATAGAACCCACAACCAATTTACACTTTGTGCCCCTGTGCAACGGACGGCCTCAATTTACTTTCTTCTTTTAAATTGTGGTTAAATACAATAATAGTAATTTAATTATGTCAGATTTCTATTAACCGACTTCTTAAAAGAGGAGATCATCAATTCGACTGTATTTTTTATCCTTGTTACCTCAGAAATTTTGACTGTGTGAACCGATTTTGATGATTCTTTTTTTTATTTGGAAGCTAGTGCATCACGTGTAGTCCTATTTCAATTCAGTTTATTTCTGACAATGGTATCTATGACAAAATCATATAAATCTCAAATTTACATTAAACAAGTGCGCGACAAATGGACGAATAACTCAATATCAACTCAACCGATTTTAATGATTCTTTTTTTTTAGAAAGGGTACACATAAAGGCTAGTTTGGTGAAAGTTTGGTTAAGTTCAAAGTATGAAATCCGATTGAAATTGAAGAAGTCGATTTTTTTTATTAAAAAATATAATTATGTTATTTTTTCTGTTCTTTTACTTTGTGATAAAATAAAATTTTGTCTTTATACTTTGTGATAAAAGCTATTCTATATGTTGCATTAGGCTTTGAACTATTACCATACTAAAAATAATTTAATTTCATTCAGTAGTTATCGGTATTTTAAGTAATTTACATTTTTCAGTTTTTATTTTTTTTAAATAAAACTATAATTAAATTCGGAATGAAACCCAAAAAAATGTATCTTGAGACCCTAGGCTAATACCATACAAAAAATCATCAATTTCTGTCCAGTAGTTTTTGCGTGATTGACGAACAAACAATCCGACAGACAGACAGACAGACAAGAATTCTGCTGAGTGGTTTTTTAGGTTCTATAATCGACATATAAACCGACCTGATTTTTATTTTTTTTATATCTTTCATATACAGAATTGACTTTTCTATCCTTTTATTATATATAGAGATAGAGATTATTATTAGAAAGAAACAGAAAAGTTATTACATTAAATCCTGTAGTTTCCCGTAATTATAGTCTTAGTTAAAAATGTAAAAAAAATATGTTGGATTAAAGGTCTGTTGAAAAAAAAACAAAAACAAAACAATTAAAAATAAACTAGCCACCAAAAATAACCAAAATAATGCCCTCAATTTCAATTATTGCAAAAATAAGAAAAATTACTCTTGTATAATTTATGTTCATATATGTTTAATTTACACTAGTAATGATTATTCTATTACCAATTCCTGCTTGTAATTTTTAAAAGATTATATTTAAAACCATCAACTCAATTATTAACACTTAACGAATCTTTAATTGAACTAATCACTTCAAAAATGCTCTAAAAGTTAAATAGTTTTCTAAGTTATGCTGCTTCTATATATATGCTAATATTTAAGACAGTCACATTTCAAGTTAAAGTATTGTTAAAAATAAAGAAAATTAGGGGTATGAATCAAATATCACTCTTCCAAATTTCCTCTGCTGGGTGTTCTACGAAGCAAACTTGGCAACTGCACAGCATATACTTCCTATATTTGTTCTGAATCAGACTTAAATGTCTTTAATTGTCCAGCTACCTGAATCAATGCTTCAATGAAATCATTGCTTCAAGTTTTTTACTAGACATACTCATTACTAATTCATTCTGATATTCCTGAATTGAATTATATATAAAGTTATATATTATATAATCTATGTTGACCAGATTTGTCTTAAAATCTTTAAACAAACTAATTAAAAGTTTAAAAATATTAAGATGGATATCCTTTAAAAAAATAATTTGAAATATAATGCTTACAATGACATTACTCAAAGTATTGTCCATCATTAGATACCACTTTCTACCATCTCTCTAGTAGCAATTGAATCCCCCGTCGGAAAAACGACTCATCTTTCGAGGCAATCCAGGAACCAAGCCAATTTCCGGCTTCTTCAAAAGAATGGAAGCGCAGCTCGCTTAAACCGTGCGCCATCGACCGAAACAAGTGGTAATCGGAGGGGGCTATGTCCAGTGAATACTGCAGGTGGGGTAGAACTTCCCATTGAAGTGTTTCCAGGTAAGTTTTGACTGGTTTTGCCACATGTGGCCGAGCATTATCATGTNAGAGACAGCAGCAGGGTAGACAAAGGGAAAATAAATATGTAGTTGATACTGTAGTAAACACTATTCTACTATAATTTGAGGTTACATATAGTACTACTTTGGTGATTCGTTACTGTACGAAATTTCATGCACAGAGTTCCGCAACGCTATCTTTCAAAAATCAGCGAGAACTTATTCAACTTAATAATTATTTAACCAATTTAAAAGCAAAAAAATAAATCATTCATTTTCACCTTGAGGAATATTAAAATAGTTTCCTGAGAAATGCCAAACAATGTATCAATGGAAGATGTTACCTGTGAGCAATCAAGTAAAAGCTTTAATATCAAAGAAGGAAGGTTTTTATACCAATAGCTTGAGACAATGCTTTTAAAATTTACTAGCGTTTCCAAGTTTTTTAACTTTTTATTATTAATCATTTTTTTTATTCCATAACATATAGCCACTTGTATAAGGCACTAGCCCTCTATTTTGTCAACCAAATTCTTAAGTTTCCTTTCTAACTATTGGAATTTAATCTCCCTTCTTTTTGCTAAGATGAGGCAATACTTAGTTACATTGGGTGGTAAGAAC
This sequence comes from Heliconius hermathena, assembly GCA_013403705.1. Taxonomy (NCBI): domain Eukaryota; kingdom Metazoa; phylum Arthropoda; class Insecta; order Lepidoptera; family Nymphalidae; genus Heliconius; species Heliconius hermathena. The sequence continues at coordinate 28,287 of JAAIXJ010000933.1, read as the reverse complement.
TCTGTCTAATTGATAACGCAAACTGGTTTATTTTCGAAAAATCTCAACCAATGAAACTCAGGAAAAACTCAGGAATACAATTACAGTATTATTTAGATCTGATCGGTCAATTTTCAGAGCTTGGTATTAAGCTTTTCTTTTAGATCTTTTAAGTGTGAACTCAATGTTTCACAACTATGAGTAATGAGTAAATGTATGAGTATATGTATGAGTATATGTACTGTTTTATTGTTACTGTTTGCGCAATATAATGATACTATATTATTCCGACAGAAAAACAAAGCGTAAAAAGCGCTCGCTATATAGGTAATAATATATATANATATATATATATATATATATATATATATATATATATATATATATATAGTATTTGAGAAATCACTTCTAAAGCTCTTTACTTCGATAGTCAATTTATCTTATATTGGCTTGATAAGAGACATTATTACTATAAAAATTGGTTTCTTTTGCCAAATTTATTATTTTTATCAAGTTTTTTTAATATTAATAATCTTTGTAAAAGGCATACAGACTTCTCCATAAACATTAAATAAAATATAAATCATTTTATCATCTCTTATATAATAAGAGAGTAAAAATATTTTGTCTGTATATTTAGTAATTTTGACTGAAATGGATAGAGGGACACTTAAAAAGAATAATAGAAAGCAAAAATATTTTTTTTGAATTTCTTGTCTGTCTGTCTGTCTGTCGATATATATGGTCACATTTTTCTCTGAAAGTACTGGACCGATTTACTTAAAAGTTTCAACAATAGCTTTGTTTTAACTCAACTTAACAATTAAAGTTTGTTTCATCAAAATCGGTTCATTAAAAAAAAGTTATTGTCATTTGAATGAACTCAAGGCATTAGTTTTTATTATATATGCGTATTATATAGTATTTATTATATAGGCCTGCGATTCCTGGCTAAAGAATGACATTCGAAACGTTTTGGTTATATGACTATTGATAAAAATATATATTTTTCAACCACTATCATACAATATTTAATGCAATAAAATAAACAAAATTGAATTCAACACAGAGATAAAGAACGATTTGATCTTCAAAGAAATATCAAGTAAATACATAGATTCTTCAGTTCGTTTGTTCGTTTGAAATAAATCTATATAAAAATGCCTAAAAACAGCCTTTCTACGTGTACTCTGTAATAACTACATATTTACCAATTGTACATTTAGCTAATAAATAATATATGTACCTAACTAATGTAAAAACTAAACAGGAATTTATATGCAATCATTATTTTACAAAGAATATTATGAATCCTTCAAATCAATAATTTAACATTTAAGGCTGTTTCTGAAAGAGTACATTAAATTATTAACTGACATCAGCACATTTAACAGAGTTTTAAAAAACATAACATAGGTAAAATAACGTAATGTTACAAAATTATATACATATAATATTATAAATAATTAGCTTTATGTATATTTTTTGAATATCAAAGTTTAGATTAATTCGAAACAATCAAAAATTCTTATAGAAATTACGATAATGTCGTAAAAAAACATATTAAAATATTACAGATTAAAAAATCATATTAAAAGTCATTATAGTTGTCAATCAATTCTGCTTATTAAATCAATAATCATGTATTTTAAGCGGGCGAAGCCGTGGGCGGGCCGCTAGTTGTACAATAAGTTACAAGAAATCTTTGCTAAGTATTAATACCTCTTACTAAGATGCACATAAAGTGAAAGATTAATATTATTAGTATCTTTAAGAATCCTGTTATGTCCTCAATACACTCTGGCCTGATACTAAAAATATGATATCATCAGATTTATTTGAAAAATATAAGTCTGAACTGAAAACTGCAAATAATCTTTAAATAATATTTGAACATTAACCTCCCCATACCTCATAAAGACTAAATTAAGTATGCAATATTTTCTCTATAAAATATTATACTATTGCTCTAGAACTATATGAAACATAGTATGAAGTTAAAAGATATCAAATATATGTTTTTTAAGGTGACAACTTCTGACCTTCTTTAATCTAATTGAATCAAGTTCTATAATATATAATAGGATTGCATAGATTTTGTAAAAAATCATTCTTTCTTTAATTCTGACAAATACATATGTCACCTTACGCAATCAACCCTCTATCTGAACCCAGACTATTGGGAACTCTTTAGTTTGAATCGTTTGTATTATATTATTTGTATTATTGTTTGTATTACAGTATTATGTTTATTTACTATACTACTGTACTACTACTACTTACTATATATTAAAAATTGAAAAATAAACTATCTTTTTGATTGTCGCCTAGGTCGAACTGAGGCAACAAATGTGTACATCTTTATTTCGTGCTGAGGCCAGTCGTGGCGCAGGGGCATAAAGTGTAACTGTAAAACCGACTGGCTGTGGGTTCGGTCCCCACACGAGGAGTTGAATTATTTACTTAAATGAATATTTCCATTTTTTCGCTCTGGTGTCGAGGCAAAGCGCGGCGTTGTGTTCTGCCACTCAACTCGCAATGCCTCCAGAATTCGGCAGAAAGTGGAGAACGGAGTGTCTTAACTTTAAGTTCCTACCGCGCGGGATACAGCGTGAAGCTGATTTTTATGAAGTGCAGCTCTCATCTTCTGAGGACGAAGTTAAACTATTCCACTCCCACCTTTATTACGTCGTAATCGCATTGTACACTAATAAATAATAAGTTACAATGCATTCTTAACTACTTAAAAACACTGTGAATTATCTTTTATACAAAAATAAAGCATATAGCGATAATTATTTAAACTTTGCAGTCTTTTGGTGTTTAGACATCGAAAGTTACAAATGCTATGAATTGACAGATGTATTCGTGCCAACCATCACGGTATAAGCGCCTCCAGGTGGCAAGAGTAGGTAAACTAGCTGTAACCCGTAGACAATACTGCTAAGTTTGTAGTGCCATAGAATAAAATCAAGGATGTCTTCTTCACACTAACACTGTGTTTTAGAAGACACATTATATTTGATTTCATATATATGTATATAGAATTAAGAAAAAAACTTGCGGTGGCGGTGTGCTATTTTTATATTTTATCTTTTCACTACACTACACTACTACATTTTATGTATATAAAGATGACGCTTATAGTTGTTTACAAACGTGATTAATTAAAATCTTATAGGTACCCGTACCCCAGAAGAAAAATCAACTCTAGGCCCATACTCATATAGTGACAAACCACGAAGCAAAAATGGTAACAAAATGTAAATTTTGCACAAGTGAATAACCTAACCATACTTAATACTAAATATAAGAAAAATAAGAATAATATGTGCACATGGATATCCCCAGATGGGAAGTCAAAAAATTTAATAGACTTTATAATGAGTAATAGAACCTACTACTTCTCAAACTTCAGTGTCATCAACAACCACAACTTTAATACCATTCACAAACTGGTAAGAGTGGAATTAAAAACAAATCAATTTAAGAACAAAAGGCCACGACCCTAACCTAAGATTATTAAATTGCTGTAATCATCAACTAGCGGAAATAACTCAAAGTTTAAAGGATACGCTTAGGAGCTACGAGGACTTTACAACAAACATGGGAACACAAGATAAATATAATTACATCGAAAAATTAATCCTAGATGTCATATCAAAACAAAACACAGCAAACATATGGATAAAACTAAAAGCTGGCTAACAACTAAAACTATGAATTCATTGGCAGAAAGGGAAAAAACTATTAACGCAAATAAGACTGAAAAGAGAAGGAAAGAAATAGCAAATATCAGTAAGAAAATAAAGGAAAGCATGAAGAAAGATAGAAAACAAAAGAGAATGGAAACTATTGAAAAACTTGTAATAAAAACAGGAGACAAAGAAAACATACAAAGAATTAATCAATACTAAAGACTGGATAGTTAAAATCAAAAACAGAAAAGGAGAAATGGACAGTAGAAGAGAGAATATCCTTGAAGTGGCCACAGCATACTACAAAGAACTATTCGAAATTAACACAGCTGAAGCTGAAGTGGAACTAACAGACAATGCTGATATACCCACTGTATTGCCGTACTGAAGTTAAGTATGCCATAGATATGCTAAATAAAGAGAAAGCACCAGGGCCAGACGCCATTAATAAAGATGTAATCAAGGGAACAAAGTCAGTCTTAGGACCTGTCTTCACTGATTTTTTTAACAATATAATAAAGACCGAAATTATCCCACAATAATGGACTAAATTCAACATAGTTCTATTATACAAGAAGGGAGACCAATTCAACAACAGCAAGTACCGCCCAATCAGCTTAATGTCCAACATCTATAAACTCTTTGCGAAAATAATATTAAAACGTATTGAACTAACACTGGATGAACAACAACCAATTAAAAAAGCGGGTTTTTGCAAAAACTTTTCTATGATAGACTACATCCACGTCGTACGCCAAATACGAAAAATATACTGAATATCAACTGACATACTATCTTGCATTTGTGGATTATAGCAAAGCGTTCGACTACCTAATCCACAAAAACATCTAGAAATTTCTCCAAGCTCAAGGTGTCGAAGAAAAGTATATAAAACTAATCCGTAATGTGTATGATATGTTCATACACGTTACGGACTGCTTGCTCTGGTGTCGAGGTTAAGCGCGGCGTTGAGTTCTTGTCGGTTTCCAGGAGGCGCGGGTTCGAGTCCCGCTGCGTTTAAATTTTTATACGTTTTCTAGATAAGTACTTTTCTTTCCTAAGTGTGGAATAACACTTTAAAAAATGTTTAAAAAATTTATTATTATTTATTACTAGTGGGCACGCGCAGCTTCGCCCGCGTATTTGCACCCTTAGGGGTGACTTCTAAAAAAACCAAGAAACACGTGTTCAATAAAATATTTTTAACAGTATGAATTTAAATTTTTATAAAAATCGGTGGCGATTTAAAGATTTTTCCGTATAAACTTTTAACCCCTTATTTGAACCCTTAGGGGAAGTATTCTAAAAAACCATGAACACGTGTTCAATAAAATGTTTTAAGAGTCTGAATTTCAAATTTTATAAAAATCGATGCCGATTTAATTTTTTTTCCATACAAACTTTCAACCCCAATTTCATCCCTTTAGGGTTAAAACTTTTCAAATTCCCTTTCTCAGTCAGTCAGCACAAATCCTTTTATATATATAGATTACTATCGATTTAAAAAAAATCGGAAAAACTGACACTTTGTGATGATCTTTCATGCCCTAAGACTACAAATATTAATTACTCTTTCTTAATTTTTTTTTGTAATGTCTGTAAATCATGGCTAACCCTTCTTAAATTACAGTTTAAGATTGAAACGTACCTGTATAAGTTTTCAATAAAATGTTGTGTCTTTGCCAAACATTAAAAGTACGAACCTATTTTAGTAAGTAACTTTAAAAGATTGCGCATTCTTATTCGCATTTCCATTCATCTGGATTCTGAAATGGTACGATACTTGCTGGATTACTTCTTTGTTGAGATAAAAAATAATAATAATGATAATGGAACCGGGTTTCAGGCCGACTCCGTATAATTATTTAAAATTTCGGTACTGTGGGGACCTCATGTTGATGGATTGGCGAATAGACTTAGCTCAGCAGCTTTCGCAGTCAATAAAATTAGCAGTCATTAACTGACGTGGAAACAGCTCGCCTTGTTTACTTCAGCTTCTTCTATAGTATTATATCCTATTGTATTTTACTTTGGGGTAATGCATCCGGTATTATCAAAAAAGGTATCATTATCACAAATAATTAAATATGTATTTGTATAAAAATTACTTTATAAAAAAAGTCCTGCTGAGTTTCTTGCGCCGGTTTTTCTCAGGTCTAAGCCATTAGCTTTAGTGAACTGGTGGTAAATTGTTTGACGTTCAAAAAATAAAGCATGTAATTTCTTATTTTGAATAAAATTATTTGACTTTGACATTGCTAAGTTTGATTGAGACGAAGAGTGACGATATTTTGCATAAAGTGAGCGAGACTGAAGTAAGTGACTAGTGCTTCCGTTTATTGGACTTGATTTGCTTTATTAGATTTTTTCTGATCTGCTTTTTTTTCTGCTCCATTTCTGACGACCCTGTACTGGTTTTAATAGTAATTTCATTGTGTGTGTTATCATGTCATCTCCATACACCGCACAAGAATACGCCAATATGGATCTCATTTATGGATAATGCTTATGTAACGCTAATGCTGTAGCTAGAGTGTATTGGGATACATACGCAAACGCTGAGCGTCATCCCGATTATCGCGTATTTATGAATGTACATCGGTAACTCTCAGAGGGTAGACTCCTAAATCAAATAGTTAACGTGATAAGGCCTGTCATGTCCGATGAAGATGAAGTCCTCCAAGCGGTCAAACAAAGCCCAAGTATATCAGTACGTGAAATTGAAGAGAGCATCGGAGAACCTAAAAGTAATGCACATCGTATTTTGCAAACGAACCAGCTTCATCCTTACCATGTATAACGAGTCCAAAGCCTATTACCCCAAGACTACCCAAAGAGAGTGCTATTCTATCGAACGATGTTGCAGAGATACGGAGAAGATCCGCGATTCTTTAAAAAAAATGTGATCAGACGAATCAACGTTTAAAAAGGACGTTTACATAAACCTCCAGAATTTGCACGAATGACACGTGGATAATCCACATTTGATGCGGGAAGACAGATCACAGTACCAGTTTAAACATGTGGATGGGAATTTTGAATGGTACAGTTATTGGTCTATTTGAGCTGTCTGAGAACTTAACTGCCCTAGTGTATTTGGACTTCTTACAGAACCAATTACCACATTTATTGGAAGAAGTGTCACTGAACATTTACGGCAGCATGTGGTACCAACACGATGGCTGCTCTCACAGTACGAGTTTCGAGAGAATTCCGTGGCCTGCCCGTTCACTAGATTTAAACCCCATCAATTTCTTTTATTGGGGAATGATAAAGCAAAGAGTGTACTCTAAACCTATTCCAAATTCAGCCGAGCGCCAAAGAATTATAGAAGCTGCTAAAACATTAACTCGAGAAGATACGCCCGTCTTATTACGCAATTATTTTTAACGACATGTAGAGCTTGCATTGCAGCTGAAGACAAACAGTTCCAACATTTGCTATAAAACTGATTAAATTAAAGTGATAAATGGAGAAATCCAATGACTGAATTTTATTTCAAAGTTGTATCTAAAATTAACTAATGACTTGATATCCACGTTTTTTCACGTTCCTTGTTAACCATAGGTTAACTTGATAACCAGTGGTTAGCAAAAACAAGATGGCATCTGTATCTAATTCACTCTCATTGATGAAATGGCGTGTATTCCTACCTGTAAATTGTGGTATTAAAAATGTCTAGACTGCATTACCAACACTTTGATTTTTTTCCCTTCAACAAAGAAGTAATCCAGAGAGTTTCGCTGATACAAAAGCACAATTTTTTAAAGTTACTTGCTAAAAGTAACTAGTTTAGTACATTTTTTTACAGTACAGTCGATTAAAGTTGGGTGTATTAATTATTTTGAATTTAATGTTTGGCAAAAACACAACCTTTTATTGAAAACTGGTGCAGGTATGTTTCGATCTTAAACTGTAATTTACAGAAGGATTAATCATGTTTACATTACAGAAAGAAAATGAAAAAAGAGTGGAAAGAATAATTGGTAGAATGAAGAAAAAATGAATATTATAGTCTTAGGGCTTGAACATATCACAGTGTCAGTTTTTCCAATCAATATAATATGAAAAATACATGACAAAGATTTTTTTTCATATTTTTCTCATAACTGTACTGTGTAACATATATCACCTGTTTTCGGATGGACGGATGTAATTATGTCAATTTCTAAATAAACAATTTTCTTCGTGAACTTGAAAACGAACATTAAAAGAAAAAAAAAACTGTAAAATATTTTAAAATAATTTAGTTAAATATTTTACATAGTCACTTCCTCACAGTTACTATTACTTAATTATACTTATTTAAAAATCACGTATTCTTTTGTTTAAGCTAGTGGCTCGTGCGTAAATTCGCCCGTTTTTTTTTCCTATTCGTAATTTGCTGATCATTCGATTACCGATTATAGTATTATAGTAAAAATCATATTAGAAATCAGTGTAAATACACTGATTTCTAATATGAGAGTCAATTCTGTTTATTAAATGAATAATCATGTAGTACAAGCGGACGAAGTCGCGGGTGGGTCGCTAGTATGAAACAATGTTTAGTTATTTTATATCGGTCGAGGTAGGCATGCACGGCTTACGCGGGATTTCCCGTGTAAGTCCTTATCTCGTAGAAACTCCTAGATAATAAATAGCCTATGTGTTATCCCATAGCCCCCTTTATCGATCAGTGGAAGTGCCATAAAAATCAATTCAGCTATTTTGGAGATTAGTTCGATTAGTAACGAAAATTGTTAATCATATGCACTTAAAAAAATATATTTATTTAAAAAACACAAACAAATACTTCACTTTTATTAATAAGAAACAGTCAAACATCACCTTGCAATTTTCAATTGTTTTTTCGCGTAAAATGCAGTTCCAGAGATCTTACCGTTTAAACAAACAGACTCTTTATTATATTAGTATAAATATATAAATATCGTATTGAGTCTTGTTGTCTTTTAAAAGTTCCAATTAAGAGGCAGTGACAGTATATACCTATCTTCTAGAGATAACGTACAGTAATCACTTTTATATTTTACAAATAAATAAATAAAATCAGCTTCACGCTGTATCCCGCACACAGCAGGGTAGGCAGAGGGAACCTAGTGTTAAGACACTCCGTTCCCCACTTTCTGCCGAATTCTGGAGGCATTGCGTGTTGAGTGGCAGAGCTCAACGCCGCGCTTAACCTCGACACCAGAGCGAAGAAATGAAAATATAAATTTTAAGTAAATATTTCAACTCCTCGAGTGGGGATCGAACCCAACCAGTCGGTTTTACAGTCACACCTCGTACCGCTGCGCCACGACTGGTCTCAAAATAAAAGAACAAATTTATATAAGAAACTATTTTACACAATATAAAATTATTGTTACGATGTGCATTTTATTTATATTCAGTCTAGTTTCTTATAATTTATATAAGCTATTATAGTTCATCACTCCAGATCGTTCATTCTAACATATCAGTGGACATTTTATTATTTCTTATAGCTTAGCTGGACTGTTATGGTTATTCATCAGATATTCCAGATCTTCAATTTCAATATGTAACTGCAAATATGCTTATCACGCTCAACAACTTTTATTAAGGAGGCATTTTAATATTATTTATACTTTAGCTGGACTGTAATAGTTGTTCATCAGATGTTCCCAATCTTCAATTTTCATATCTTATTGAAAGTGCTCATGAAAATTAACAACTTTTGTTATGGACGCATTTAATTATTTATCATAGTTTAGCTGGAACCTTACAGTCCTACATCAGGGATGAAAGTCTTCAAAATTAAATATAGCCTAGATACTGCCATCACCTTATAGCTACACAACAACAAAAGAAAACGAGCGCGCTGATAAACTAGCAGAACAAGCGACCCAGCTCAGAAAACGAGCGATGTGTGTGTGTGTGTGTGTGTGTGTGTGCCGCCAACACCAACTGACTCGACGAACATCTAGCGCTGCTTGAGGAGGAGCTGACCAACATATGATAGCACATCTTGGGATTATGTGAAGTCTGACAAGAGGGGGACGATACCGTAACTTTAGAGTTAGGTCATCTTATGTATTTCAGAGAGGGAGACCAAAGATCACAAGCTGATGTTGGGTTTATGGTCCACAAGACTCTGTCTGACAACGTTATAGAAATATCAAGTGTGTCGACAACGGTAGCCTATCTTATGATTAGACTTTCCAAAAGGTATAATCTTAAGGTTATTCAAGTGTACGCACAGACTTTGGCACACTTAGATAATGAAGTAGAAGAAATGTATGAAGAAATTACAAAAGCCTTACATACCACCCGAAAGGCCCACTTTAACGTTGTCATGGGGGGCTTCAACTTCAAAGTTGGAGTATAACCTAATAGAGAATAGGTAGTAGGACCATATGGATATACAAGCAGGATTGATAGGGGCCAAATACTCATCAACTTCCTGGAGAAAGAGGGGCTGTTTGTAATTTTTTTAAACAAAAATAATTTAAAAAATATTTTATAAATTTGAATTCGGTGTCAAGCAGTAATGCTACATCAACTTTACTACAATATCGAATTGCTAAGCCTGTTTGCTTTACTTGGCACCGACTTCAAAATTATAAAATTTTTTTTTAATTATTTTTGTTTAAAAAAATCAAAGTACGTTATACATTATGTAAAATTATTTTTTACTTTTTAGTTCGTTGTTTGAAGTCGGTTTTTCTTTTTGTTAAAAATTAATTTTATTTAAATGTATAATAAACTTGAAGGAAGGAAATTTATATAAATGTATATAAATGTAATATAAGATCATGTCCTCGACATGATGCACTATTTCAATTAAAAAAAATCATTCAAATTGGCATATTGGTATTTCAGAAGATGTGCGTGTACAAATAGACTAACAGACAGGCAAAAATTTTAAAAGTCATAGATTCGTGTTCCATTAGTTATTTTAACATTTTTGTTGTTACGTTGTTTTTTTCACAAATATATTCACTTTGAATGTAAACACATTTTTTTACTGTTTTATTATAGTATAGAAAACAAGTGACCCGCACGCGGCTTCATTCGCTTTAAGTGCATATTTATTAATTTACTAATAATAAAATCATTTTAAAAATCAATACCTATATTGAAAAGTAAAGTTTCAATCAATTCAATAAAACAGTTATTTATAGAAAATCTGCCGAACATCCTTTGAAACAAATTGAAATAAAACAAACACTAAATGTTAAAAGTAATCATTTAAACCGCTTTTGAGATTAGCGTGAACGCTAAACGCACAAACTAGCAGATAGAGAGACAAATATTTTAAAAATCATGGTTCTATTATGTTATTCACAATGCCACCAATAACATTTTTTCTTATACATTTTCCATGTACTCAAACTGATCTGATACAATTTTATTATAAGTATAGATATATTTATTTATAAATTAAATATCCATTTCTTCGCTCTGGTGTCTAGGTTAAGCGCGGCGTTGAGTTCTGCCACTCAATGCCTCCAGAATTCGGCAGAAAGTGGGGAACGGAGTGTCTTAACACTAGATTCCCTCGGCCTACTCTGCTGTGTGCGGGATACAGCGTGAAGTTCGTACGAATTCTGATCTGTTATCTCAGTACAAAATAGCCATGTTACATTCTCTTTAGGATAATACTATTTTGTATTCTGGTTTTAGGTTTATAGAGATAGCATGCCATATTCATTGTCATATATTGCATAAATTATTGTATTTCCACTTTAAGAATTAATGAGATAATGTCAGCAAACCATACGATGGCATAGTCTTTTATCAATTAAATATGACAATTAGGCTTCAAACAGGATCCAAGAAAATTTTTGCCAACCAAGTCATAGTCATAAAAGATTGACTGTAATTTCCCTTAGTAAAAAAAAATAAAGATCAAAATATGCACTTTTAAATTAACCAAAGTCAGTATTAGTTTTATTTAGCGTTTCTATGTACATTTATTTACAAAACAATATAATCCGGAATAATCCGGAAAATGTAAATTTATAGATGTTTTATAGAAAAAAATATAACTTTCATAAGCTGCACTTTCTGTTGACAGTCCTGAAACTGGTACAGAACTCTTGGAGAATTCACTAACTACTTAAATTTTTCAACTTGTTATTATTAAAATAACCGAGAAATCTCACAGCAAATAATATAACACGTGTACAATACATGCGTTTTAATTAACTTTACACATATGGAGGGTTAAAATTTAAATAACTGTCTATTATAAAGAGGGTTCTGAATACAATTTTAAATATAAAATGACTTCAGAAAAAGTGTTAAAATAATAATCTATATCGTGTAGTATAATATTATAAAGCTGTGTAGCTGTGTGTAGTTTGTTTGGTTGAACGCGCTTATCTCAGAAACTACTGCTTTGTACTCAAAAAATATTTTGGTACTTACACCAGGGTAGTCGTTTCGATATGGTCAGAATTACCTCCCACACTTAGAATGTGTCATGTGTTATGCACAACTTTTAGTTATTTCCATTTGGTGAAGGTAATAGCTTATTTATTTTATTCGTTAACTCGTTGATTGCACCCTAAGATACGAAGCCTAAATCTAATTAATATCTCTAATAAGCATACTTATATATTTTATATTTAACAAAATACTAATCTGGACAATATGTAGTGTTGAGTACCCTCAATCAACAAACAAAACGAAAATTTGGCGGAAAATAGGGAAAATATTGTATTTTAAGGTTCCCTCTACCTATGCTGCTATGCGGGAAAACTACTTTTTTATATTATTTTATCATATTTATAAATATATATAAGAACTTAAAATTTGTGACAGCAAAATATATATAATAAATACTTTAATTAAATAAAAATAATGTATCTCTAAAGATTTTACAATATCATTGGGATCTCTAAAACATAAAAAATATATTAGCGAAATAATGGACATTTTAGCCATACGTGACTAGGACTTAAGTAAGCATGGATTAAAATAAAGTGAATATTTCGTCTCAATTTTTTAAATTATTTCAAAAATCGATTTATTTAAAGTTAATTCAATATGGCGGGTCTAGTGCAATATATATCTGATGGCTACAATTATTTATTCGAAGAATTACCCCGTGAGTATTATGTGGTTGATCTTTTCTTAGTATAAGAATTTTGAAATATTTTTTTTTGTATCAAATAATAAAATTCATAGAAATATAATAAAATTAATGAGGCTAGTCGCGACGCAGGAGCACAAGCGTATAACAGTAGACGCGACAGTTTATGGGTTCGATTCCCACTCGAAGAAATTAAATATTTAATATTTTCGTTTTTTCGCTCTGGTTTCGAGGCAAAAGTGCGGCGTTGATTTCCGCAACTCAGCATGCAATGCCTCCAGAATTCGGTGAAAAGTAAGAATCTTAGTGTCTTAACATATGATACTAAGACACTCTTTCACTATATTTTTTGCAAATATCCTAAACATAGTTAAACGTATAAAACATGAGTGAAAATTGAAAATGCACACTTTTTACAATTAAAACATAATTGTTTATTTTTCGAACTCACTTGCGGAATCATAACTATTTCGTTATTTTACATTCTGGCGGGTAAGCACGCAAAAATATAATTTTACCACATTACATTAAAAATCTTATTCTGGTATGATGTAATTAATACCGTTATGAGTTCTAATTCCACTCGGGGTAAATAATTATTTTTATTTAACTGTTCTCATAACAAGACAAAATGCGGTGCTTCGAAAATTGCGATGCTTGTTCAACAAAGTGTCTTAACACTAGTTCCTTATGCCTACCCTGTTATTTGCAGGTAGGTGAATCTAAAAAAAATTTAAGTTTCAAACTTACATAACAATTAATTTGAAATTTAGATTTAGATTTAGAAGACAGACTTACTGTCAAGGCGTTCCTCGGTGGGAAGCGCCTGTACTACATACATAAGTATTTCAAATACTTGGCCTACATTTCAAAACATGTTTGAACAAAACAATACATCTAAGAAACCTAAGTACTAAATGGCCGGATTAAATTTATATTACAAAATCATTTTCAAATTAAGTAGAAATGTTTTAATGACATCTAATAAATGATCTATTAATTAATCTAACCTGACTTAAATAATTTGCAAGTAACCTAAAAAGTTTTTTTCCTATATATCAAGAAAATAAAGGCCATCGTGGTGCAAGTGCACGATCGTGTGACTGTAGGCCGAGTGTGTTCGATTCCCACTGGACAATGAAATATTTAATATTTTCATTTCTTCACTCTGCTAACGCAGTAAAACGCGGCGTTGAGTTCCACAACTCAATACGCAATGCCGTCAGAATTTGGCTGAAAGGAAGTGTATTAATAGGAAAGAGTAGTAAATACTAGATTTCCAGTATCCCTCTGCCAAAATATCAATAAAGTATTAAAGGATTTATCGATAAATTACAATTATAAGTGCTTATAAAAATATACTACAAAACTTAAAAAAAATATATATAATATTTGCAGTTTGTCGTCATTTTATTATACAAAGTGGTTTAGTAAACGACACTGTCCTCACTAAACACAAACTGTACTTCAGTGTTGTGTTCTTTGGCGGGATATCCTTTTATGCGTCCTTATGATGAACAAAAAAAAATCGCAGAGTAATCCTCCGAAAAAAGTAATAAATAAAAATGAAACTTAGTTTTTCATATATATTCGATACACAAAATAAGGGATAACTGAAAATGAAATTAGATAAAAGAATAAAGAAAACGTGCTGAGATTTATTTATTTGGGCATTTTAGGAGGATAAGTGATAGAAAAATAATACGTTTTTAACATTTAATCTATATTTTGTAATTAATTATTTTTTTATCAACTTTATAGTGCGATTGTTTCCCATTTGCTCACTCTTGGCTGATACTGAAGAAACTAAAAGTAAAAATCACAAAGTAAAGCTAAATTCGTTTTTTTTTCAATTTTTGCATTATGTATTGTTACAATAATTATATATTCTAAGTTTAATTGGATTGAACTAAGAATATATAAGTAAATCAAATCAAATAAATCAGCTTCACGCTGTATCCCGCACACAACAGGGTAGGCTGAGGGAATTCCAGTGTTAAGATACTCCGTTCCCCACTTTCTGCCGAATTCTGGAGGCATTGCGTGTTGAGTGGCAGAACTCAACGCCGCGCTTTGCCCCGACACCAGAGCGAAGAAATGGAAATATAAATTTAAGTAAATATTTCATCTCCTCGAATGGGGATCGAACCCACAACCAGTCGATTTATAGTCACACTTTGTGCCACTGCGCCACGACTGGCCTCACTAAACTATAATTAATTTTATGAAATCGGGTTTTTAATTTTTGATATTGAATTGATAATGTTCTTTTCTTACAGAAGTCGGTTAAAAAAGAAGGAACAGTTTAGGATTGCCATAATTATTTTTAGGGTTAGGTTTAGCTTTTAAAAACTTTCTCACCAAAGGTACTGAGTCATTCAGTCATTATAGATATTTATTTAGTTAGAGCACTTCAACTCAAGTGCACGTTGGACTCGCCCACCGAGGGTTCCGTACCAATTTCGGGACTGTAGGTCGACAGGAAGTAAAGTTGACAAACTAAGTTTGTTTGTATGTACACATTAAGATTTATAATTATTAAATGAAGAGGAAGTCTTCATCCACTGCTGGAGCAGATTCTTATGGCACGCCACTGACTTTTTCTCTACCACTGTTTGCCACTTTGCTTATTATATTATTATGACTAATTGATTATTAATATCTAACTATAAATTTATTTATATTGACATATCTATACACTACATAATTCATGTAATATCTGTAAAGTATGTTTAGTACAGTAAGGAAATTGAAATAGATATTGCGAGGTGTACACAGAATTTGTAAATGTTAAAATACCATGTAATTTTACTAATATTTTCAATAATTAACATTTAAAACGTATTCATGGATTAATTTGCGTATTTACTACTAAAATGTAAAATTCCGTAGTCATCAAAGAAAATAACAAAACATCGTTCTAATTTACATACAAATACAATAAGTATATTAAAATGTAACTAAATGTTGAGAACGATTACATATCAATAGTGGTAAAGTTCATTCCATATTTTAAGGAAAACAAATTTATAGCCATGGGTATGATATGGATAAGATTAATTTTAATCTATTAGGTGAAGAGTTGCTTTGGTTGACTGTGCTAATGACAGAAATTATTAGTTTGAATTGAAAATTAGTTTTTGTAAAACAATAATGTTAATGCCGAATTAGGGCCTGAGAGGGCGTATCGTAATTTCAAAGCCACATAAAAATATTTACTAAAATTGTAATCGCTGGTACTATATTACTTTCAATGATAAATTCGCAGATAAGCACAGGTATTTCTTAAGAAGGATGAGGAGAAGGAGAAGGAGTAAATCTAACAGTTTGTTAACCTGACAAGGCCTCACAGACATACGTACTTAAAGGCTTTTTTAAATTTAAAAGTTAAATAGATCGACATGGGGTCTCCGGTTCAAGTTTTCAAGTCAAAAATAAACATGTGCATAATAGCTGTATAAATTTATTGAATATTTATAACAGAGTTTACAATATTTAAAACATTCTTTACTTTTTTAAATTGAAAATGACTTGCCAGGCACAACTTCGTTTAAGTTTTTTTTTTTTTACTTTCCATAAACATTTCTATAAGTTATGATTTATTTTAGTATAGTCTAGCCAAGAAATCAATATGCCAAAAAA
>JAAIXJ010000933.1:0-11781 GCA_013403705.1 Heliconius hermathena | reverse complement strand
TATATATATATAAGAGATATGACGGTTCGCGCACTAACGTCAAAACATGACGTAAAAACTTATGAGTAAAATAAAAAAACGAACACCGGGCATAATCTCTGCCAGAGATTCTCTGGAACGACGCGTGCTTTCCATTTGTAAGCTAAAATATACCCATTAGAGGGTCTCATCAAGCGCTGTCGTGGCCCAGTGGCACAACATAAACGCGACGATTGTAGGTTCAATTCTCACTAGAGAAAATTAATTAGTATTACTTTTTTCGCTCGTAACAATTGTATATAGAAATATAGAATATAGAAACTTTATCAATTACACATTCACTATTGGACAGGATTAGATTCCACTATTATTCCACTATTATTTTCAGTTCTTCGCTCTGTAACTATATATANATATATATATATATATATATATATATATAATAATATAAAATACGGCGTTGAGCTCCGCCACTACTCAATGTCTCGAAAACTGGACGGTAATGGAGAATAGTATCTTAATACTACGTATGCTCTGCATACTCTTATAACTGTTGTGTTAATATAAGAAACTGAGGACCGTATTGAAAATTATAAATTACTTCTCCATCACACTATACTAATTAAAATAATAATTAATGTTTTTTTTTCTTTTTTCAGATCCAATAAGTAAAGGCTGGTTCCTTGTTAGCCATCCATTCAAGCTTATATCATTACTTGTCGCCTACAACTATTTCTGTTTGAAACTGGGACCACAGTTAATGAAAGATAGAAAACCATTTGAGCTAAGAAATGTTATTAAAATATATAACATTTTCCAAATATTTATTAGCATTTACATGTTTTGTAAGGTATGAATTGTTATATAAGTGTTAGGATAATTTTAACATAAAGGTTTTGATGTATTTGTGACGTATAATCAAAGAATTAGGCTGGAGATACCATGGCGGTGGGTTCGATTCTCACATAATGGGAACGTTGGGTTAATGAATATACGAGTATGTACAAGAAAAAACAACAAAAACACACGCTTTTCTACTAAACTACTAAGTATTACAAATGCTACAAAATGTACTCGGAGTTATATATTATGTAAGCCTAATATCAAGGGGTTCTCACACCCTGAAGAGTTCCAGTATTTAGTTCTATCTAGTACGTATATCTGCCAATTTTCATCAAGATACACTTGTTACAAATGGATAAAAATTCAGTTTTCTACATGTTACTTCTTAGTTATAAAGTTATTAGTAATAGGTACAAGTAATAGGTACTAATAATAAAAAGCATGTTACAATTGGAGAACGAATAATGATGGCACATACTTAGCTAATAGAAATATATATATTTATGCAGATATTTAATATTTATAATAAAAAAATATATTAATTACAGGGAACTCCATACGTCTTTTCACAAGATTTCGACTATTGCTGTGCAGTCGTAGATGATCCCACATCGGAAAGAGCAGCTATGGTCAGTATGTTATATAATGCTGCTAAGGTTAACTCGCTTTAACTTACGATGTCTATAAATTTGCTACCATACAGGGGCAAGCCAAAACACCTAATAATAATAAAATCGGGGGATAGAGTTTGGTCTTGTACTTTTGAATTTATCCTCTACATTCTAAACCAAATTATACCATTGGATAGCTAAAGAATCAAATAATTTATTACAATAAACGAAAACAGTGACGCATCATGTGCCCTGGAGGTGAAAGCGACGCCATTTGAAGCTGATTTTGCTGCGAGATTTGCAATTAGTATAATATAATAAATATATATTTTGAATTGTAAGCTATCATCAAAATCTATAGATCGTATACTCGTATATAAAAGATTAGTTATTAATATTATTATTTAAAAATATAACCCGCTACATAAACGTATTCATGTACAACACACGACCGTGTCCATGACACAGCCGCACCCAATTTTGGTAATATTATTATTATAGTCACTTTTTATTACGTATGTTTTACATTACTTATTAAGAAAAATTGTAAAAATTTGAATGTAGCGGGACTTGAACCCGGGCCTCCTGGAAACTGTCCAGGCGCTCTGACCACTAAGCCGTTGTCATCAAGCTACGTCGAAATTTTTATACGCTTGTTACAATTTATTTATGTTGTTAGCATTTCTGTAGGGAGATTTTTACAAATTTCCGCTACCCAAAGATAAATTACTAAGAATTATCGTCTGGCAAGAGAGAATGCTATTTATTAAATATTTTTTACATTTTTAGTGTTATTCCACACTTAGGAAGAAAAATATGGCTTAGTGGTCAGAGCGCCTGCTCGGTTTCCAGGAGGCGCGAGTTCGAGTCCCGCTACGTTCAAAAAATTTTTATACGTTTTCTATAATAAATAAGTATTTAAAATAAAAAAAAAACACTTTAAAAATGTTAAAAACGTATGCACATTTTTATTATATGCACGTATTATATAAAATCTTTAAATAAATAATAGCTTTTATGTTATTGTTATGTATATGCTATAGCTATGTTACTGTAAAGTTTTCAACAAACAGCCTGTGACGATGGGCCTTACTTGATTACGCGGCAAATTTCATACAAAATACAGCAAATTTGATGCATAAATGCCCGTTTTTCGCCTTTTGATTGCGTTGACTTAGAAAGATGCTTTTTTCTGTGCTTCAAAGAAATATAGATTTAACTGTTTGATATTAATTTTAATTTGATACCTTTACGCGTTTTCGAGATAAAGAAATGGTCTTGAGAGATGGACAACAAATACATTATACTAGCGGTCCCCGTGCGGCTACACTTGAAATGCACGAATATTTATTCAAGTGTAGTAGCGTACCGATCGCGACTTCGCCCGCGATTTTACAAAAGCATTCGTGTTTTTATATACGAGTATGTATGTCTGTAGTGTACTTATAAAATTTTAGTATCTACCTTGGTTTACATTAACGTAACTTCTAGAATAATTTTTGATTATTTTTTTAAATAAAAAAGACACTTTACAGCACCGTTCCCTATTTCCGGAAGTAGAATTCTAGAGGTATTCACAGTAGAATTCTGTAGACATTGCGTCTCGAAAAAGAATAGGAATAAGTATACGTTTAAGAATACGTTTATCCCAAGATCTTCAAGTACCTAAATAGAAATTTCATTACAATCGATTCCGCTATTAATCCGTGATGGCGTCAAAGACAGACAGACAGAACAGAATAGGATAAGGAATTTAATAACTATAATAAATAATATAAATAAAAAAATATTTAAAATACAAATACACTTAATAAATAACATATACATAACGTATATGTAATATGTAAATAAATATACATTAATATACAGTAAAATAAACAAGTAACATTTATAAATAAATAATATATATAATATTTAAACATTTAAAAAAATAATTTGACGATATAAACAAAGGCTTATTTAAATATTCAAATAATATTTTTTTAATAAAGTTTTAAATTTTTGTAAACTTTTGGCATTTCTAACTTCAATTGGTAAGGAATTTCATAGTCAGGCAGCTTAACCCTTAATTAGGCGCATAAAGAAAATCACCCAATTAGGCGCATGGGGTCTTAAATGACCCCAAAAAAACTTTGAGAAAGGAGTATCAAAAAGGAATAAAACTTAATGGATTTCTATAGTAATTAATAAAGTTCTTTAATATACTTAACTTTAAGAAACAAATACTTACTGGGACATTAAAAATATAAAAAAAAATAAAAAACAGTAAACCTCTCTTTGAATTAATTTTTTTGGAATAGCCGAGATCAACTTAAAAAAATAAATTTACTCAGTCTCATAAGCGGATTCTTCTATTCTGCATCCGACGCAGTAAATCCTTGAGTGTTGCTGACAAATAGATTTACGACACTTGAAATATTTTGTTGGCACTTTTTTGTCTTCCTTTCTAGGACATGATGAACAGCGTCCGCGCTTAGCTGTCGATTGATAAACCGCCTTGTTCATAATTATAAACTTCACGGAGCCGTTTTTTTTGTTGTCGCTGGTACAGCACGTAGATGTATGCGACGTTTTTGGTGATCTTCCACAAGTGCCGCAGCTATTTTCTTCAAGAAAATCCGTCTTGTATGTGTCATAGTCTTCACAGTATTCGCTTTGTGTATGACAAATGCGTTGATGCCAGATATGTTTATAAGATGAAAAAATACAGCCAGTGGCCACCTTTTTGTTGAAAGAATCCAATATTATAATTACTGCAAAGTTTCGTCTTCCGAATCCGAACCAGCAACATCTTGCTCTTCATCAAGCACTTCATTCAGCCATTGCAATACTTGTTTGTCGTTAGGCATTTCAATTAAAAAAAAACTAAAAAAAAAGAAAAAGGATAGAAAAAAACTCTAAAATACATAAAGAAATCATACCGTATCAAAATACACACATACAAAGATAACTAGTAAACTATATACTAATATAAACACACAACAATCACAAAAGTAAAAACTTACCTTCGCCAAAAATTGGAACGTAACTGGGCGCATGGGGTCAGCTCTCTAAAGGACAGCGATACGTGCGCACACGTTAATGTTCTGGATGCGACTAATTTGCGTACCCTGCGGGGAGTGAGGAAGCTAGAAAGAGCGTTAGTACGCTCTGAAGACTGTAAGCCATTATTTTTTTAATTTCAAGTGGCCCTGACCCTATGCGCCTAATTAAGGGTTAAATAGTAAAAGAGTTAGACAGAAAAGAAGAAGACTGAAGAGGAATTTTAAGTAATAGATTTTTTGGAGCGCAAGGAAAGTGAATTGTTTAATAAGGAGGAGTAGAATGATTAAAAAGCATGGAACAGAGAAAATTATATGATATATGACTATTCCTGCGAGTGCGGATAGGGAGCCACTTCACTTATCATGAAATTCAGAAATATGATCATTTTTATTTATACCAAATATGAACCAATTAACAAAGCAAGAATAATCGAGATTTTTTAATAGGAGTGAGTTTGCCAGCCCAATTTTGGTAGGTACTAATAGGAAATTGCGCAGCCTACGCAAAGATGCAGAAGCAGCATAAATGCTTATACATAATTACAACCAAGCTCCTAACGGAGCTTTTAAATAGAATGGAAGTCCCATCGAAAGTTATAGTGGAAATTTGTGATAAATCAATTTTCAATAATAATCTAGGACTACCTATGACAAGTACATTGCTTGACTTTTTAAAGAATTTATAGTAAGCCCAAAATGGTTGCTCCAAACTGTAATTAACTAAAGATCACTTTTAATTTTCTCCATGGTATTAGGCAATTCCATAAGAGTTCCTTGTGCATAGATTTGCAAGTCGTCAGCATACAGGTGGTAGAGAGAAGATATTTTAAGACAGATGGTATTAATAAAAATTGAAAAAAGGGGAGGAGACAACACCAACCACCTTGTGAGACGTCAGCACGATCAAGTAAGAACGAAACCAATCAATCATTAACCTCAGGAGATATTTTAAGTGAAGTCAGTAAAGCAAATAGAATGTCAAAATCAACAGTGCTGAAGGCATTACTGAAATCTAATAATCTCGTCGCCGTAATCTTCTGATCATCCATGCCAAGTCTGATGTCATTGGTGATCTTGACAAAAGCAGTAGTCGTACTTATGACCTTGGCGAGCCGAGAATTTAGGAAATTGTGTTTTGAAAAGTTGTTTGTGAACAAAGCGTTTTAGCACTTTTGATAGCAATGAAAGGATAGAAAACAGACGATAATCGAAATAGGAATAGATTTTTTGGGTAGTAGGCAAATTTGGCAATCTTTCCAGATGGAAGGGAAATCACCGTGGAGAATGTACTTAAAGGAGCTAACAAGTCTATTATAGGAATGATCATTTTCTCATCATATTTCTCTCAACATCACATACATTGAATTGACTAAATTTAAAAGGAGGAACCTGATGAGTGGGTAAAGAAAAAATCAGCTTCAAAAATCAGCGAGTAAAGAGGAAAGATCATTTAAT
The DNA here is from genome assembly GCA_013403705.1 of Heliconius hermathena. Classification (NCBI taxonomy): domain Eukaryota; kingdom Metazoa; phylum Arthropoda; class Insecta; order Lepidoptera; family Nymphalidae; genus Heliconius; species Heliconius hermathena. The sequence continues at coordinate 5,849 of JAAIXJ010000933.1, read as the reverse complement.
GTTTTCAATTTATTAGTAGTATCGATTGTACTAGAAGAAGTAAAATGTCGATTAAGGGAATTTATATCTAAATTTATTGGATTAATTTTATGTTTTGTTTTGCCGACTCCAAGGGACTTAATAAATTTCCAGACTCTGTCTGGATCATCTTCTTCGATTACTGATTTATAGATATGGCGTCGGTGTCTATATCTACAAGCCCTGTTGCAACGATTACGGGCTCTCACATATTTAGTTATATTTGCGTCACTTACGTCAAAAATATATTAACACTTAACATTATACTTTTTTTCCTGCAGTTTTTTAATGTCAGTAGTAAACCATGATGCAGGAAGAGGTTTTGTCCTGACTGGTCGGACTGGTGCATGTGTATTATACGGTGTTATTAAAAAAGAATAAAATATATTAATTTGTTCTTCTACTGTCTTAGCATTATTAATGACAGTCCAGTCAATTTTACTGGCGTCTTAAGTTAAACGCTCCAAATCCATACCTCCAAAGTTGTGCTGCAGAAGAATTCTTGATTTTGCTTTAGGGGGTCTTACTTTATAAGATACATATACATACATATCATAAAATATCCAGGTTTATCTGTTATCATTTAAATAATCATTTACAAACAAGAAAATCATTGAAAACTAAGATTTGGCCAATTCAACACATAACTTTTTTATTGTATCAAAATAACCTTTATCTATCGTTCGACAACCCCCTCTACATTCTAGTGTTAGTCCCATAATAATCGGTTCAAACTGGTCCGAAGGCTAGCTCGGATAAAGAGAGCGACAGACAGACAAAAATGTTAAAATTGTTTAATTGTGTTTCGGTATCGTGTAAATGACTATGCACTTGAAAAAAACAGTTATGTTGATATCAACCACATACCCTTTAATTTTTTTTATATGTACAAGTATACGTATGTGTAGATATAGGTAAACATTAATTTAAGTTTTTTCAGTTTTCCTCATTTTCCGCGTAATTTTCGAGGCATTGCGTATTGAATGGTCGAGCTCAACGCCATAGTTTGCCTTGTTACGAGTACAGTAAACAGTAAACAAAGAAATGAAAATATTAAATCAAATCAAATTGAGGCCAGTCGTGGCGCATAAAGTGCGACTGTAAAACCGACTGGTTGTGGGTTCGATCCTCATTTTTATTTACAAACCGATTGTGATAAAGCACTCTATATGTTGACGCAAACTTGCCAAAATCTAATAGTGAAAACTAAATTTAAATCAGTTAAGCCAATTATGAGATTAGCGATAACAAACATTGTTTTGAGTTCTACTACATTAATAAAGGTCCCCAATAACATTTTTGCTTATATATTTTCCAAGTACAGACACTTGTAATTCCCGACTGCTAAGGAAATGTTATGTTTTTTACGCGTATCTTGTATGTATGTATGTATGTATGTAATATTCTTTATTACCTCATATCTCCACAACCGCTGAACGGATTTACATAATTGAGGTATCGTTCAATTTGAATTAGCAGGCCAAGTGATCTAAGATAGGTGACATTATAAAAAAACAATCAAGGCGGCTGTGGGATGCCATTGGACTTAGTGAAAAAAAAATCGTTTCGAATACCACAATATGGGTATCATATTCAAGAACTCAATACGAGGATTTCAAAAAGGTATATCATGATTATCATTACCATAATGAATCTTAAAAAAAAAGTAAAAAATAAAAAAATATTTATAAGAACAAAAACCCCGACTGTATAAAACTAAAAAGAAAATAAACAAGCCCAATAGTTTATTACGATTAACAGTCGGGACCTATAAGTAATTGTTCAATCAATAAAATCTTTACCAGGAACCCCGCATAATTTAAAGAGAAAAATGTAGCAATGACATTATGACCGTTACTGTCCGATTAATTGAAGATATGGAAGCCGCCGGATCTGATAACAATACAATATTTTCATAGCAACAAAAGCAGCAAAGCCAGCAGCCAAAAAAATATTTAAGAGTTATCTGTAGAATCTGATAGTAAACGCATTGTTTGTGAGTTTGATAGGCACATGAGGGAAATAATTATTAATATTTGCTGCCCTGCTCTGGTAAAGCAAAATGCAACATTGAGTTTGAATTTGAGACGTCTCGTTTTTCTGAATTTCGGAGAGAAAGCATAAAACGAAGTGTATTGACAATAGACTATCTTTACATGACCTGCTATCCAGAAAAAGGCGTGAAGCTATCTACTTTAAAACTTTATTTTTTAAATTACAGATGGTGCCACTAACCCATTTGTTTTATATGGTCAAAATAATTGATTTAATGGACACTATTTTCTTCGTACTCCGGAAGTCTAACAGGCAGATTACATCGCTGCATATGCATCATCATACATTAATGCCGTTGTCAGCGTGGCTGGCTATTACATATTTTCCAGGTAATTTAACTTTTTTATACTTTGTAAAATATTATAATATATATATATATATNATATATATATATATATATATATATATATATATATATATATATATATATATATTTATATATTTTAATATATAATTTGAACATAATATAATTTATGCAACGCTATATATTTTAACACATTTATTTTATTAAATTAATTCATTATAGGTAATTATTATGAGGAATCTCAAGACATTAAGCTATTACCATACCAAAATTAATTTAATTCTGTCTAGTGATTTTTGTATAATCCGCGAACACATCCATCTCGTATCTTCCATCTCTACTGAACATACTTCCCTAATATACCACTTCATTCACTTGTTCTAATATTTCATCCATTTACACTGATTTTGCATTCCGTCCTTTCTTCATCTCTTTCAAAAATCAGAACCTTTGTCTTATTCGTATTGAGGCTTTGACCATTATTTTCACACCCTTCTTTCAGAGTGGTACATTGTACCGGGGGGTAACCGGTAACACACATTGTACTGGGGTAGCATCTCCCATAATTTCGCTCTTACAACTCTGTCAAACGCCTTTTCCAAGTCCACAAAAGCACAGAAAACTTTTTGGTTAACGGCCAAAAATTTTTCTCTGATCATGCAGAGGGAAAAGATCTGATCCATACACACTCTTCCAGGTCTAAAGCCTCCTTAGGCCTCCCACAACAACCTTTCAGATCTCTCTTGCATTCTTCTCGCTAAAACTTTAGCATAAACTTTACTACCCAAGCTAATCAAACTGATAGCCCTATGGCTTGCGCAGTCTATCTGTGAACCTTTGCCTTTATACAAAGGCACGATGACTGCACCTCGCCAATCGTCTGGGACCTCCCCTGATTTCCAGCATAAATTGCACAAAAACCAGAACAAGTCCAAGACGCGTGGCCCACCATATTTGATCATATAGGCAGTAACTCCATCTGCTCCCGCTGACTTACCATTTCAGACTTCGTATTGCACTCTCAACTTCTTTTACACTGATTTCGCCATCAGCTACATCAAAACTCAGCGTTTCGCTGTTACTTGAGACTGAGGCGTTACATTCATACATCTCCTTGTTAAATTCCGTCCATCGCAAAACGTGTGGTTCTTCCGTTAAAAATTCACCGTCCTGCGAAAGCACCCCTTTCATTCTATAGGTTAGCGAGCAACCTCGAGAAACACTAACTTCTCACCAGAAATGCTTCGTGTTTTCTCTGAAATTGTTCGTTAACCTTTCATCTCTTTCATTCTCTGTCTTTTCACGCTTCATCTTTATCAGTACTTTCGTTTGGTGCTTTTGCAGCTTATACTCTTTCTTTTTAATTTCTTTCATACTTTTATCCTTACCTGAGGCTTTATAATCTTGCCATGCTTTCTTCTTTCTTTCTATAGCATCTTGCACTTCATCATCCCACCATTCATCGCGCTTTTTGGTAAAGCCTCTTTTCCCTTTACCACATACCTCTATTGTTACTTCCTTCATGCAATCCCTAAGGTTCTGCCAGCATACTTCAATATTTTCATTTCCAGTTTCGCTGCTGTCTAGCTTCTTGGAAACTCTTTCTTGATATTCCTCTCTAATCGGTGGATCTTGAAGCTTCCAGCTTCTTATGCGATAATTCAACTCCAAGTTTGAACACCTTGTGTAGTTGCGCCAACCTGCAAACAGACCCCTTATTCTAGCAACGACTAGATAGTGGTCTGTTCCCAACTCAGAACTCCTAAGCACTCGCGTGTCCATAACTTGGCTTCGAATACTTTGATCCACTAGGAATTAATCAATCATATTTTTCCCTTCCGCTCGCTCCCATGTATACATGTGAATTTGTCTGTGGTCAAACATCGTGTTTGCCACAAACAAATTCCTTTCCTTCCAAATTTCCAATATAAGCTTTCCAGCCTCATTTATTCTCTTGTCACCATACTGACCTAGCACTCCCTCGTAACCGCTTCGCGCAGTTCCGACCCATCCGTTCAAATCGCCACATATTATTAACTTTTCATTCCCTCTTTTCATTCTCTCCCGGTACCTAGAATATCCCTGGCACTCTCCCAAAACTCCTCGAGTTCGCCTAATGGAGCTTAGGATACTGGCGCATACGCCGCTAACAAGAATACTCTTGTTATCCCCACCTTGAAGCGAATCCAAAGCAGTCTCGGGTTGATCACCTTGTATTCAACCGTTGCACTAACCAATCGAGAGAACAATAACACATCTACACCTTGACAGCCCCGCTCGCTCTCTGGTACGCCGGCCCAGAAAGCGACCCGACTGCCCGGTAAATCGGCAGTGTTATTGTCCTTCCGCTTGGTCTCAGTCACGCAGACGACATCTAAATTTCTATCATCCATCACATCTAATAGTTCATTTATCTTTTCTTCCATCCCTCTCTACTTCTTTCTTCTAACTTGGACCCCCAAAGTATTTTTAATTAAATTAATTGTAATTCAAATTGTATTTCCACATTGTAATTAAATAATTGTATTTTTTTAATATTACTGTTTCTTCTTTAGCTTCTTGCTTTATCCCTAGTAGGCTATAGCCAGAGAGGATCTTTTCATACATGTGTCATGCAAAAAGCATGACTTAATTTTCCTCCAGTATCATCGATATTGTGTTTTCATAGGTCAAACGAGCCCTACCTGTCTTACAACTCACTCTTTTCGAATAACTCTATTTCACAACCTCATTTTTATTCTTACTCTGATATCCTCTCTCTACTTCCTGAAGTTGTGTATATGTATATCTTTATTGCGAATTCGTTCAGCTAAACACATAGATAATCAAAAACAATAGCCATGTAATGTATATAATTTTTTCTCTTTTTTACAGGTGGCCAGAGTGTTATAATAGGCTATATTAATTCATTCGTTCACGCTATCATGTACTTTTATTATTTTGTAGCTGGTTTCGGCGATAAATACAAGCAATTGTTATGGTGGAAGAAGTATATTACAATCCTACAATTGGTAAGATTTCGCATGTAAATAAGGGAAATCATTTTAATTTCTTTTAACTTCTCGCTGTATCCCGCTTAAAACAGGGTTGGCAGATGGAACCCAGCGTAAAAACACTTCGTTGCCCACTTCCCGCCCATTTTTCAAGACATTGAGTATTGTGGTGGAACGCAACGCTGCGCTTTATCTATTCACCAGAGGAAGCCGTTGCATTTGCAGCCAAACGCTGTCCCTTGCATCATAATAGCCTCTGTATAATAATTATATAATATACTGATAAATACATTTTTAATGATATTCCATTACAACTATTCCTTTATATAAGTGAAACTCAAACTCAATTCAAATCTTAAAACTATGCCGAAAAATCGAGGGAAATACTAAAAATTTTTCATATTTCATAGGCTTAGAAGCTAGAATCTCAAAACATAAGTCTATAGCGGTTTTTGTGAACTACGCTATTTAATAATATT
>JAAIXJ010000637.1:29511-112696 GCA_013403705.1 Heliconius hermathena | reverse complement strand
TCAATTTAATGAGCCAGAACGCACCAATCCCTACTACTACCATTTGTACATTTAGAGAATGGAAATGCTTTCTACAATAAAATACATGTTCTATTTCTTTATTTGGTTTAAAAATATGGAAATGGGATCCATCAATGCATCCTACAACTCCAGGAAAACCAAACCTCTCATAAAACCTGTAACATAAAGCAAAATATAATATTTACAATAAATTTACATTCACATACAATTTCCATTACAATTAAAGACATACTTATATTTTATTATATCTCTCTCAGGTCTAGTGTTTGGAAATTTAATAAATTCATTCATTACTGCGGGGGTGATTATTGCATCAGTCACTTTATTGATGAATTTGCTGACTGTCGTTTGACCTAAATATTTGGCCATTCCTACAATACGCTGGTATGGTATGATTTCCAGTGGCGTAAAAAGACAGCGCGCTTAAAAGCTGTGAAACATATCTCATATTAATATTTTTTTTATTGTTACGTTGATTTTAACTGTATATTCTATGTGAACGGCGGTGGAGGATACCCAATACCTCTATCATCCTAAGAATAACATTAGCATAAGCATACCCATCATTATTAAGTATCGCGTGTACATTTTTTTAACTATAGTAGTATACTATATATTTAATATAGGCAAATAATTAGTAGTATGTGTAATTACCTTAACCGGCTTAGTGCCGGCTGTCTCTCTACTGTGGGTGGCTTGTTGGTCTTCTGACAACACTGGCGGGGAACTGGCAGTACGCGAGGCAATTAAGAAATCTAATAATTATGTCAACTGACAGACGAATGCCACCTCAGTCTACCCATGACCACGGACTACTGCAAAGTGTTCGAAACGTCAGGTTTCCAAAATGTAAAATCTTAAATATACGCGATTAATCCGGTTAAATTAGTTTCATTTAAAATAAATAATTACATAATCATTGCTCAAACTAAATTAAAATCCTTTGAATTCATCTTTATACGGACTTCAGAACAGTTTTTAGATTATATCCTGAACTAATACTACCTGTAGACATTAGGGTAGTTAGATATATTTACTGTGGGGGACTTCAGCTTTAGGCAAATTTTGTTGTAAGTAAAATTTCTGGGGTAGGTAGGCACTAGACTATTCTTTCCAGATCTTGTCCGATCGTTGATCGTAGATATGTCAAAATTATTTTTTATTAGCTTAATGAACATACATTGTCAAGAGTATTTGAAGTGCCACTCTCAGCTTTGGACAACATCTTCTCCAACGAGATTATAAAAGTAAGAAATTCTAATGAGGTTTTAGGTTCAATTTCTTTTCTACTGTGAAGTAACATTATGCAATCCCTATTTCAAATTTATTTTGTAATGAAATCTGTGTTATAAAATTCACCTAAATTTTTACAACTTTTTTAAAGATCGTTATCAACATTATCCTTGTTAAATAAACTTTCACCGTCTAGCAGAAATCCATTCCATCCATTAATTTTAGGCTCTGAGCAGCACACGACCAATCCTTCTTAAAATTTCATACCAGAAAAAAACTAAAGTTATGAAACTAAAAGTTAATATATTTTGCAACAGAATTGCAAATTCACTTCTGTAGTGGTAGTGCCCTCTGTAATTTTTTCTAATAGTTCTACTATATTGCTAGGAACCATCACCTTTCTTCGGGATCGGGTGGATACGAGCGCTTCTTCATGAGTCTGGCAGATTATGAGAGATGCCATCTGGCTTGCTCGACTTGTAGATTTCCAAAGAAAATGGAACTCCCCTAACGGTTTTTTCGTTGAACTTAACCTTAGGCATTGAGCCCTGGCACCGCGGAATGGTCGTTGTTCCTTGGTGATGACCAAAGAAAGATGAGTTAGAGGCAAAAAGAGCGCCTATGGGATCGGATTTATTTTCGCCGTATGGACCAAGGTGTCATTTCCTGTGCGTAATGCCAGAAGCAGAGCGAAGGCTGGCTAAAGTTGCCAAGTGTTGCCTTTGAGAGCACCCAAAACTGATGAGTTCTGGACGGGTAGCTCTCAAGCTTCTTGCCGATATTGGCGATATGCTCGGACCTTACTCTGACAATTTGCCACTTAAAGAATCTAGAGGTTCGGTTATACTTCCTTTTTGAGGCTTTCACCTTCGGATCCTTAGTAACCATTGCCTCGGCCCAGATTTGCTATGCCTCGCGTTTGCTATATATATATATNATATATATGGCTGCACACATTTTTTAACGTTTGAACCAAATTTAAAATACCAACATTTTTGATGGGAAGTTAACTTCCGACGATGCCTGGAATAGCTCCGGGAACGCTCTCTGAATTATGATGGTACTGAATTAAGACGTACCTGGGTCGAGAGTTCAGATACCTGCTTGGTCAGCAGTTGGATCTGCTTGGCCATTTCTTCCAACATGGAGGATGTAGGGGGTGTGGCCATCGCGGATGTGCTTGCGACTTGTGGTGATGAGGATGCTATTTCATGCACCTTGTCTGCCAGGTCAGCTAATTTTACATTTACCCAATATTGACACTTCTATGATTAATAAATCACATCGCCTGGGTTCGATTAAGAGTAAACCCAGGCCCATACTGGTCCGCTTTTCTAATTTAAAGATGAGAAATTTAGTGTGGAATAACAAAACTTCCCTTAAAGGCAAGTGTTACAATGTCAGAATTCTTGACAAGACCAAAACAAGAAATCTTTAGTGCAGCTAGAAAGCACTTTGACATTAAGAATTGCTGGACAACTGGTGGAGTGATCATGGTGATTCTGCCTGACAAAAGTCGCAGTAAGGTGGTGACAGTGGGGGAACTTCAGCTTCTTCTCAGCAATTACCCCCAGCCAACTAGTTCCAAAGATCCGAAGCCTTCTAGATTGCGCCGTGGTGTTAAAAACTTTGTTAAATAGTGTGCTTACTGCTGTACATTCTTAAACATTGCAACTTGTGTTAAGATTTATTTTATTTACGTAATTAATAATGAAATCTTGTCAGCGGATTACGAACTAACTATTCCTTATTAAAATCTTTTTAAATTAATATATTTTAAAAACGCAAACAACAAAGTATTATATTTGTTTTGATTCACAGTCAATGACCTTGTATTATAGGCGTACCGCTCATGTCTACAGAACACATATACCCAAAGGGAAGAATGTTCACTTCATACAAAAAAACGGGGGACAAAACGACACTGCTGCCATCTATCGTGTGCCCATCAAAAACAATATTTAAAATTTACCGCCGCAGATATGGGCGGGAAATTCAAAATTTGGCTAATATTTGGATAATAAACCAATTTTTATTCAAAGCCAGAATGATTCACTCTTTCAAAATCAATTGGAATGATATTTTCAATTCCAAGGAGTCAATCATTTCTGGTATAATAATAATACAAGATAAATGCAGAAATAAAACGAATAAATACTTTATACTTTTTTATTGCTTATAAACATTTGTTATAATTATATCTATACAAATAGTATTCTTGCAAATCAAATAAAATAGTGATAATGACTATATTATTGCAACAAGACAAACTTGCCCTTTTATGATAAACACAATAATTAACATTTATATAAGTTAAAAAAAGATTGTAATCTGTAAAATAATCATAATTTATATATTTTTTAACTTATAACATTGTAGGCAGTTACATTGTTGAAATTTGACTACAAATAAAGAATGAACAAAATCATTGCTGTTTACTATTCTATTTTAATTAAATAAATATTTTAATTAAGTGTTGCGTTGTATTGTTGATTTTTTGATGAAAATGATAGATATAATAGAGATAATGATAAAAATTATGAATAAGTATTATGAACTTAATGGTGTTGGTCAATAGAAACCTAACATAATTATACTATTACTTATTTTTTAATATATCTATATTTCTTTTTAACAATTTCTGATATTTTGAAAATTTTGAGAACAGGCTCTTTAATAAAAATCCACAGACATATTTACAGATTAGGCAATTAAAACAAACCTTGACCATGACTTAGCATTTGAGCAGCAAGATTCACTCTCATTATCTGCTTGGCATTTGGACATATATGGCCCTGTTTTAATTTGGGTGCAAAAACAAAATTTCCATCACTAGTCTTTTTGGAAGAAATGTTCTATGTTTCCATTTGGCTCAACCTATAATGTAATAAATAACATTTTAATTTAATTATTAATAACTGGAAACCAGCCAAACTTGAGGCCAGCCATAGCGCAGGGGCACAAAGAATGACTGAGAAATATTTATTTAAATTTATATTTCCACATGTCCTTCAAAACAGCCTCAATGAAAAATCCAAATGGAGGATCGCCGTTAGTGCATCAAAATCAGTTCACAAAACGTTTTCTCTCAGAAAAGACGATTGTTCACCAGTCACTTTAAACGGCATTCAAATACCTCATCAAGATACAGTAAAGTACCTGGGTATGCACTTGGACCGTAGGCTCACGTAGAGAAAACATGTTGAAATGAAACGGGACGAAATTATTTTAAAATACAAGGGCCTCTATTGGTTGCTGGGACGTAACTCAAAACTTTCAATGTACAACAAGCTGCTCCTATATACAACTGTTTTAAGGCCCATTTGGTTGTACGGAATTCAATTATGGGGGTCTGCCAGTACCTCTAACATAATGATAATCCAGAGGGTGCAGAACTTTATTCTGAAAAATATAGCTAACACTCCGTGGTTTACCAAAATGACGGAACTGCATGAGATCTTAAATATACCTTTTGTGAGGGAGGAAATAGACACTGCCGTAACTCAATACAAATCAAGGTTATTGAGGCACCCGAATAAACTAGCGGGACAGCTAACCACCCCGGAAACTATCCGTCGACTTAAAAAGAGGCGAGATATCTTCGATGAATGAAGGATATCCACCAGACCTCGGCAGAGAAGGGCCATAGCTCCAATGGGAGCAGTGCCCCTAAAAGTTTCAAACATCCACCACATCTGTTTATAGTCTTATGACTGATTGCAAGATTAAAACGGAAAAAAAAAATTATATTTCCATTTCTTCACTCTGGTGTTGATGCAAAGTGCAGTGTTGAGTTCCACCACTCAACATGCAATGCCTCCAGATTTCGGTAGTAAGTGGGGAATGGAGTGTATTAACACTAAGTTCCCTCTGCCTACCCTGCTGTCTGCAGCATACATAGTGAAGCTGATTTATTTAATTTTATTTATATAGAAATTTGTACTTTTAACTGGACTATACATTACATGACAAAATATTACCTTTCCTTCAACATTGTTTGAAGTAATATTTGTATTGCATTTTATATTATATTTTAAAAACAAATTTCTGAACCATATCAGTAAGAGGTAAATGAAACATTGTAATATATATTGACACCAACCATATCATAAATTGTAGCTGCAATATTTAAGCCATTTCAAACATTTTTGTTCAATCTGGAAATAAAAATATAAATAATAAATAAAACAACTATTATCACAAATATTTACAAATACGGCTTTAAGTTTAAGTTAATATTTAACGATTACTTACCGGTGTAAATTGGCAGCACCAGGATTAGGGAACCTATAAAATTTTATTTCGTAAACAAATAATAAAATGCAATAGAAATTCGAATATTAAATAACAATTTGCATCGCCGAAAGATTCAATAGCAACCATTTGCAAATTATAATGTTACCCCATATCAAAAGGTAATCCTACTACAGCCCTTTAAATACCGATTACATAAATTGTTTCTGATTTCAATTGAAAACTTTATATAACTAAATTACACTGCAATTTTTGTCATATTTCATTCATCATTCATTCTGTCATAGTGTTATGTAGTTCGGATAGTTGCTATAAAATATTTATGGTTTGATTGCATACAATTGCTTTATCCATGTATTTAAAGTATCATTAGTCATAACCAGCGTATTAAGCATAAAGTTTTTGTACACTCGTATTAATTCATTGTTTTGGTTTTGTAAAAAGCAATCGAATTCTTGCTTCTTTAGCAGGGTTTGCAGACTTTTGCGTAGATTTTCGTCTTCTTTTAATAGGACGAAGTCGAATTAAGATTTTAAGGTAAGCTTTTTGTAGTTTTCTTTAATTATTTAGTGGATATTAATAAAATAACGTTTCTATTTTTATCGGTATTTATTCATAATAACGACTACCTAATACATTCAGTACCGACTGAGCTAGCCGGGCGTGTTAGAATAAAATGTTGAATCAACTAATATGTGTAACTACAGTAACCTCCTTAAAAAATATTAAAATTACACATAATTTAGTTACATTTTTTAAATTTTAAACACAAAATTCATAAAAGTTTTTAATAATGATCAAAGCATGCAGGTATATTTACCAAGCAGTTTTGTCAAACAATGTTATTCGTAACTTATTATTCTTTTTAATACGATTGACATACTTGCTAAGTAATAGGTATAATTATTATAAAGATATCATTATATTCTATACGAACGTAATATAATTTATATAATTTAACACTGATATAAAGTTTAAGTTAAAGTTAAGTTGATAAAAATTTAAGTAAATCAAAAATTTTATATTTAACATAGAACAATTACTTATAATATAAGTGTACATAAATAATATAAATATTATAATACACAAATCTAGAACATGTCTTCTTTTCATTTTGAACCTTAGATATAGGTGACGGTTGATTAACATGCGTTATAGTGAAAGGGAGTTGAGAATTTTTCTCAGTCTTTATTTCTTTCTTTCACCACTTGCGTATATTCTTACGACAACTAACAAACAAGAAATAGGTAAATGCAATCACCATAGCTGCGATAACAATGGATTATGTATATCCTAAGTTTATGAATGTGATATTATATCTTAATGTATGTAATTGTGTTCTGAGTAAATGAAAAATGTTAGTTTATTTCTATTTTTATTAGAAAAAATAAAAAAAGAACAAAACGAGGTACTTCTTACTTTATAAAACTTAAACATTTAGGAATCTCTCGGTCAGTCTTATAATTTGCGACATAAACTTTAAAATCAACTTTTTATCCATACCTATATTATAAATTCGAAAGTAACTCTGTCTGTCTGTCTGTCTGTCTGTCTGTGCCGCAATCAGGGCCAAACCGCTAATTCAATTGTAATAAAATACTCATACAGAGATACTTGAGGGTCTTCGGATGAACATAGGTTACTTTTTTTTCTTACATTTGTAATATTGTCGATATATACTAATATATTAAAATATTTTTCAATTTGACAGGCAATTTATTCCGCCATGTTAATAACAACCGACCGTTGCTAAGCAACGGTTTGCAAAGTTTATTTGTTGTTATAAGCAAACGTCACCCAAAATGAGCTTGCTTAACGCATACATGGCGTGCGCCGACTCAACCTTATGAGATACATAAAAATAATGTTTTACAAAAATATTGTCCTTTAAATAATGTTTAAAAAAGTCCGCGATACACATACCATATTTATCTCTGAAGCTTGAGCAAAGTAACACAGTAACAACAAGTAACCATTTTAATTAATTTACTTTATATTTATCGGGTTTTTGTTGTATGTATTTTCTATAATTTGATATTGATCCTTATGAAAATGAATATAATAGTCACTTTTAGCATTTCATCTAGATTGAAATTATAGTTCACTGTATAACATTCTAATAAATAATTAAGGAGATGTCACTGATTCGAAATAACCTAGCATACGACCGGCATAGTATGACCGACGCGAACGGGCAGATGACTTTGACGGTTTTGTAAATTTTCATACATTTTCGAACTACTGTTAATTTTTATGTAATTATTTGCTGTTTATAATTAATTTATACTTTTCTTTGGTTCTTCGCTTATTCGAGGAGCAGATTAGTTAGATTTTCATAAATTTCTTGGTGTGGTGTAAGTTGCGGCCCTGCGCGGCATCGGTGTAATATTATTTAAGTATTAAGGAGAGAATTGTTGGTTATTTCATCTTGGTTGGATGGTTATCTATACCGTTGTTATACACTTAATAAATTGTGGTTTTAGTTTTCTGGGATTTTATTTGATATTGCTCGCAAAACTTATCATATTTAATGTAAAAAGGACTTTAGTTATTTCATATAGTATCTATGTACGCGCGCAAGGAAAACGAGTAAAAAGATTTTTCCCGGGTAAATCAGTAAAATCGATCACTGAAAGTCCAATAAAAATTAGTTCAGTTATTCTGGATATTAGCTCGGGGAAATAGAAAGACAGAAAGAGATAAAATTATTAATAATGTAGCTGGTTTTGTTTAGTTTTTTATTAATATTTTACTATGGTTACGTTTACTTATATTTTTTTTATGTAAATTAGTTACATATTTTCACAAACAATTTCCTAAATATATCTATAAGCATTCGTAAAGTTTAAGCGGGCGAAGCCGCGTCCGGGTCCGCTAGTAAACTATATATTATTAGAAACCTTATTAAATATATTTTTTTATTAATTTTCGTCTCAAAGACACTTAGGACAGGCGCTGGACTTGTGCTCTCCACAAATAGGATTTTTACAGCTGTCGCACATAGTCTTTGTCATCCTTCTAATTTTTGATGGGCATAATATTTTCTTTTCTTTGACTCAGGTACACCTTCGATTTCTGTGGGAGGTTCAGCTTGTCTTTTTGGCAATATATCACCATTTTTTTCTTTTATATTCGTCAGCAAAGTAAGCATTTGCTGCCTTAGGGTCATCAAGCTATTGCTGAGTTTTTTCTAAAAAATCTCTACGCCCCAGCGGTTTTTCTTTCTTGGATAGGACATTTTCACAGCAAATTATGTATTCGTTTTTAAATGTCATATTCAAGATCCCATAAAACATAGCCATTTGTCACCTGTTTGTTTTGCGGCTGCACGACATCGACGAGTACATTTGGTAGAAAGTGTCGACTATCCCTTTTGTCTCATTATAAAAATGAATCATATTTTGCTTGCCTGTGGTGGGATGAACAGTGCCTACTTCATTACATGATGATAAAACAAGCACCAGCTTGCTCGGCTTTGGTTTGTATGACGCTAACGTCAACGTAACAGAACATGGATGTTCCTACTCGCCTGGAATGTATGTTTTTCAGCTCTTCAGATATTTCCCGTTTATTCGACCTAATAGTGCCGACCAAGGTCAAGTTGTATGGCTGTCTTATCAAGTTTTTTGCTAATGGATCTGATGTGAACCAATTATCACATTTCTATTACTGTCAGTGACAAGCCATTGGTTTAAGTGCATTTGCCTAGATATGGCATAGCATCAATCACGTATCGCGTGCTATTGTCACATGCCACTACAATTTTTAGTTCGTATTTATTAGGCTTATTAGTAATGTACATACGAAAAGGGGACCGACCCTGGAAACCCAAAACCTGCTCGTCGATGGTTACATAAGCTCCGGGGATGTAATTGGATCGGCAGTGGTTTATGAAGATCTTCCTTATTTTTGTAATTGGTACAAATGTATCAGTAGTTCTTAGTCCTGGCCGCAAAGATTTGTTATCCATTCTAAAACACCGTATCACAAAATCGAATCTGTCTCTACTCATGGTAGCAACATATATGTTTCCCGAGTAGGAACAATCACATAGCTCATCCGTGGTCAAATGGTTGTCCTTCATAGCAGCTGATAGTGTCAGTACGCCGAAAAGAGCCTGAATATCTTCACAAGTTGTAGTTTTAAAGTGGCTTTTACATCACGGTTTTGAATCTTCAGCTGGATTTCTGCGTTGGTCCATTTTGTTATCTCCTCCAAAATGTAATCAGTAATATACTTAAACATTCTAAAGGCGCATAAAGGCATTTATTCATCCGAGTGGGACTCCTAGATGTCTGTATAATATTAGCAGATGATATTCCATCATTCATCCACTTGTTCTGCCTTTAGTGGCTCCTCAACTATGATCGTTTTTGCCTCGAAGAGTTTGACGCTATAGCATGACAATATAACAATCACGTTCAGGAGTTTCAGGGTTATTTTCAGACGCATCTTCAGTAAACAATGTGTTTATCACTTGTGGAGCACTCACTTCATAGTCTTTAGCATCACTCTGTACTTCATATTCTAATAAATTGTCTTCAGTTTCACTGTCCGACCTCTGAACCTCTGCATCGCTCGTTTCATGCAACAACCGACTGATTTCTGCATTGTTTATACGATTATATGACGTCATTATATTTTTTTTTATCGTGCTGTAACAAGTAAAAAATATGTACATCTATTCTTAAAAAATACACAATACGCAATAACACATTTTCCTAAAAATCTAAAAACTAACACTAAAGATAACGACGTCATTTATTACGTCATTTCGACGTAAGGTAGGTAAATATTGACGAAAGTATTGTACTTACCGGAGCGATACGGATGTGTCCTGCAAGCTCCGACGGCCGACTGAGTTGACAGGAACGGCCAGCTTAGTGACGCGAAAAACAAACGCGAAAGTTATATCGATTACGTTGATTCTACGTAGGTTATCTATCTAGGGTTAAGCTGTTCGTAATAACATAATTATTTAAATTACTACTTACTTTTATAAATTTATTTATTACATATAATATTCCATAACATAAACAAAGGAGACTGAAACGATTCCATACATTCTTGGACCCAGAATGTAAAGAGATGAAAATGGAATGATTTAATAGAGATTTAGGTACATAATTTCCTCCATGAAAACTATATAAATTTTGGCAATCTGAGAGCTAAGTTATTAGAGATTTGATATAAGTGAGGTTAAATTCGCAGCACAATTTTTCGAACATCAACTTCTATACAATATGTGATAGTGATTACTGAGTTATTTAAGCATTAATGTTTATTGTTTATAAATAAAATACATTTTAATGAATATTTTATTTTTCTTCTATTATTAGATATTGTTAAGTATAAGCACGGGACAAGTGAAACGCTGTGTAGCTTGATACGCACTGATTTTATTCGCGCCTCTCGGCACCACCTCGTAGTGGGCGCAGCCACTATTTATTATGAATGTACCCTCGTCTATACACAACATTCCTACCCTTTTATTTAACTATTACTATATTTAAGTAAACCTTATAATATATCGACAAAAAGAAAAGGTTTATAGTTCACACGAGAAATAGGACGCAACAACATTTCCGACTGCCCTAACCGTGATCGTTGATCTGACAAGGCTTCATCTTCCATATTCCTCCCATCGTCCGCAGAAGTGTCAAGATACACGTCACCTTCTATGACGCGAGGCGGTGAGTTTAACGGCAGCGACGTCGGCGAAGGCAATGGCTGCGACGGCAACGGTTCAGTAGACGTCAACCCCTTGTTTCCTATGACCAAAGTCGGTGAGTTCAACGGCAGGGACGACGGCGGTGGCAATGGCTCAGCAGACGGCATACCCTCGTTCCCGCTCTCCTCTAGGTTCCGTATATTATTTTCTATATTAGGACGGTGCGGCGACTTTGACATCGGGCCTGTCCCATGAAAAATCTACATTTGTAGCATGTCGTAGAATGTTTTTGCTATCCGCATTTTTATATAACATTAATTGATTTTTATACTTCTTTACAATTGTGCCGTCGCTATGTTTAATAATATGTTAATATGTGCAGTAAAAATACGTTTTTTGTTATTACAACGATGATTTAGAATTTCCCAACATGTTAAATAATTTTCACTGCTAATAGTGAGATGTTGTATTAGTCTTTCTGGTTCCCCTTGAACTTTTCCTTTAAAGAACTGCATTTTTTGTGAATTAGATAAAGAAGAGTTTTTATTTATGGCTTCTGTAAAAAGGTTTTTAAAAGCTAACCAGTGCTGATAGTTGCCATTAAAGGATGGAATATTTATTTGCGGTGTGTACTTTTCGCGATATGACACCGAAAACATATTAGAGTTTAAAAGTTTCTTTATATTGCTATATTCTTTTTCATGTTTATTAAATAGATATTCGTACTCTCCGTTTTCTCCGTTCAATTCAGCATCGATCTCCCAATGTAACGTATAGTGTTTAGTGGCTACGGCTGTACAACGGGTTTGTATTTGTTTGAAAATATCTTCGTATTCCCACCTCTCCGATATTGATTCCATATCAATCACTGATATAGTCCTAGAAAACGCCTTAAAGTTAACGAACTGCTTTTTAAGCATATCATCCAACTTACTATTTGAACCCTGGCTAATCTTCATTATATTTATGCTTTGTGGTTTCGTATTCAGAATTAAGAAAATACGTATGACTCAGATTTTTAAATTCACGTAAACGATCATGATTTGCCTCGTACTCGGACCAGTATGGCTCTAAATTATTTATCGTCTTATAGATAGGAATGATCTTACTTGAGATATATGACGCTACGTCCTTTGCTGCTGTTTGCTGATGATATTTAGCCCGACTTTAAACTCGTAGCCAAATATTGCTCTTCTGCTCCTTGATGAACAGGATGCTGGATATAATGTAGCTTTTAAACCACACTAATTGCTTTTGCTGAAGCTGGTATCCAACGTTAATTACAACGAAAGAAAGAAATGATGTAACTGGTTTCAACACACTGCCACTAAAGTCACGATGATTCACTAAATGCTAGTCTTTGCTTAAAATGTCTTTTCATAGAATTATTTAGATATTCGCTAGATAAGATCGCTAGAAGGACCAAAATGTAGGGGACGTGGCCTACACTATTTAGCTGGAGATTAGCGAGTTGATAATAAAAATAGTATTTCAATTGAAAGTTGCTTTATTGCTTGCTATGCTACAATGCTAATGAATGCTACCGCTCCGAATATGCACTGCCTTACGCCTTAGCGCCGGGAGTCTCAAAGGCTACGCCGCGGTGCGGTTTTCGGGTTACAACACTTGGATACACTTGAACACTTGAAGATATATATATATATATCTATATATATATATATATATATATATATATATATATATATATATATATATATATATATATCTCAGCTTCACGCTGTATCTCGCATACAGCAGGGTCGGCAGAGGGTACCTAGTGTTAAGACACTCTGTTCCCCCCTTTCTGCTGAATTCTGGAGGCATTGCGTGTTGAGTGGCAGGACTCAACGCCACGCTTTGCCTTAACACCAGAGCTAAGAAAATGGAAATATACATTTAAATAAATATTTCATCTCTTCGAGTGGAGATCGAACCCACAAGCAGTAGGTTTTACAGTCACACTTTGTGCCACTGCACCATGACTGGCCTCTAGTGATACAAATAGGTTTAATACCAGTTACACATAATACTAATAAATAGAAATTGGTTTTGTTTTATTTATTCAAAATCTCATACCTTCCACTTCAACATATAGTCGGTATCCTTTTTTTCCATACCATTTTTTTTTCTCCAAACCTAAGGTTAAATAATATCTGAACCAGTTTAATTTTATTAATCTTATACATCTTATACTAATAATAAGTTATCATGATAGCTTTCTATTATATTCAAATCAAAAATAAATTAAATCAGCTTCACGCTGTATCCCGCACACAGCAGGGTAGTCAGAGGGAACCTAGTGTTAAGACACTCCGTTCCCCACTTTCTGCCGATTTCTGGAGGCATTGCGTGTTGAGTGGCAGAACTCAAACAGAGGCTTAACCTCGACACCAGAGCGAAGAAATGGAAATATAAATTTAAGTAAATATTTCATCTCCTCGAGTGGGGATCGAACCCACAANGACGTTAATATCTTGAATGGTCTGCTTTTGTCAAATCCGAGTTCCTTTTGTCAAATCCGAGTTTTTGGCCGTTGATTATGTTGATTGCGGCGCAGTTAGTTGTTTCCGTAATATATCTATTGCCTCCTCATCTCTATAGGAAATAGCCATTTTAATGTTGTGTTCCACTATATCAGTCACGGAACCTTCATTTGCCCGGCGAATGAACCTGCCGATAGCGTCTTCCTCGGCGTCAGTGTAGTAGATGCATCCTTTTGTATGCCTTGTTAAGGGGACGATATGCATGTGATATGCTGTCGTGTAGGGCGTTTTTAATGGCCTTTGTTTGGATGATTACTACAAACTCGTATGTAAGTCCTTTCCTGGTTAGGTCCGCTTTTTCTGCTTGTGTATGGACCAGGTACAGAGTATTGGGGGAATCTATAGGGATGGAAGCACCCGTGTATCGCTACTCTCTCAGGGAGCGAGTTATCTGTCGGGCTGAGTAGATTCCGTTATAAACTTCGTTGAGCGCGTATGTCACATCCAGTGGACATCTATATGATCTCGCTAGCTCTTGACTGATGGCCGTCAAGAGGTTTGTGCCGATATAGTGCATTTGGAAGAGGTTTAATCTGTCTATAAAGGATAGTTGATTTATGTCCCCAATAAGTGTCTTGGCCTTTGATAATATGGCCGCCACTACGATTGCCCCAAAATGGTTCATTAGGGCCTCATCCACGAAAAGTCTTGCGGAATTATCTGCAACACTATTTACCAGAATAGAGGCGATCGTTCGGACTTTGATTTTTGCGTCCCTGCTGGAACTAAAAGGGATCTTACTCCTGAGGTCCTCGGCTGCCTCAATAGTTGTAGTTGCTACCAGATCACTATCGGGGATGAAATTATTGACTACCCAGGTGGACTTACCGCAGCCAGGAACGCCATTCACCCATTGTATGTCAGGTGGCTCCCAATGCTCCCAGATGCTAGTTGGATTTTTTGAAGCTTGAATGGTGTGCGCTGTGTTTAATATCCTTTGTTCTAGCGCTACCTCCGTGCATCGAGCTATGACGAGGATTGGGTCGTCCGAAGATGTTGTGTATCTGGATGTGGAATTTTCTCCTGTTAACCTGTCATCTTTATATACAAAGCCATCTTTCCCGCTATAAGCCGCCATATGGGGGAATTTAGGTGGATTTCCCCTTAAGTGTTCCAATTTGTTATTGTCATATATGGCGGCTTTCTCCTCTTCGAGTAACACTCTAAGCAGATCTTCGTTTCTGAGTCGAAAGGTCGTCCTAATTTTCTCGCAGGTTGCAAGGTTGACTTTGATGGTTTCCCTTACAATTGCTGTGTACTCTAGGAATGCGTTTTGCATGTGTTGCATGGCATCGTTTGCAGGAGACAGGTCAGGTGATGTGACTTGGCCTTTGTCTGCTCTAGTGATTCTGAGTCCACAGCTCAAATTAAGAAATGAAATAGTAACTGAGATTAAATATAGAAAAAAGTTTGAATAATTTGCCTGCTTTTTAAAGCTCCAATAGCCCCAGGTAAACCCACCAATTCTATAGAATTTTTCTGCACTCTATTGATATACTTTTATATGCTCTCTTGCATATCTTCTCGAAAGGCTGGGTGTTGTAGTGAAGCAACGTCTATGTTGTTTTCCAGGTGAGTATTTGGCGGTAGATAATTGATGATTTTTCCTCTTTTTGTACAGTGGATTAGGGCCTGCTCTTGTACTCTGGTGTCCAAGGGGAGCAGACTTGACAGGATGAGTGCTGATGTGTGGGAGACTGTGCGGTAAGACCTACAGATTTTCTGCGCGAAACCTCTCTGCAGCATGTTGAGGTGCTGCTGTATAATGCGCAGGTCTGTGGATTGACTCCATGCGCTCGCGCCGTAGGTGATGATCGGTTCTATTACCGCTGTGTATATTGTTCGTATGATCTCCGAGTTAAGCCCCCAGATGATTTTCGCCGTGTATGCCAGCCGGTTGTAAATGTCTGTGGCCTTCCTGCATTGTGCCGCGACGTGGGACTTAAAGGTCAGGTTTCTGTCTATTGTTACTCCGAGGACCTTTATCTCCTGGACCATTTTGATGCTTGTGTTTCCCATGATCAGGTCTGGGGTGTTGTATTTCAGCCCCTTGGTGAGGAGCATCGCGTTGGTCTTATGCGGTGCGAAGCTCAGCTTGTTTTGTTCGCCCCATTTGGTGACTGTTGTTAATGTCTGATTGGCTGTTTGTTGCAGTGTTTCTGTAGTGACACTTGCGAACACGAGTACGACATCATCAGCAAATGCTTGGCAGTACACTCCACTTTCAGCCAGTCGATGTAATAGAGAGTCTAAAATAACGTTCCAAAAGGTCGGTCCACAAATGGAACCCTGGACACAGCCTTTGGTCGTATATTTAGTCGAGACTCTCCTGGCGTAGTTGACTGAGATCTTTCTGTCATGTAAGTATGCATCGACTAGCTTCGAGTTGTTTTTGGAGTGCTGACCACCCTGCGTGATCAAAGGCTCCCTCGATGTCCAGAGATACCACCAGAACCGACTTTTTCTCTGTTATCTTCTGTCGGATATGGTCAAAGAGGTCGCCTAGGGCGTCTTCTGTACCGCGTTGTGGAGTGAAGCCGTATTGCTGCTTATTAATTTTTGGGAGGAGATGCCATTGAAGGCGGCCCACTAGGAGCTTTTCTATTATTTTGCCTAAAACTGAATGAAGGCCGATCGGCCTGTAGGACTTAGGGTGTGTGTAGTCCTCCTTGCCCGGTTTGCGCAGTATGACCACGTGAGCCACTTTCCACTGCTCCGGAAAGTGGCTTAGTGACAACCACTTGTTCGCAAGCGCCAAAAATGTGTCTTCGGCGCTGCGGATGGCAGCAGTGCATATGTCTGAGGTCAAACCGTCAGGACCGGGTGCCTTCTTAGGATTCAGTTCCTTCAGTATTGAATCCAGTTCGATGTTGGTGAAGGGTGGGTCGTCTTCGGGCAGGCTGTTCGTGTTCAGGTTGTCTATCCAGTTTCTTGTCGAAGCGTGGCAGGGCTGGTCGTTTGCCACCGAGTCGCAATGGGTAAAACGTATGAGCAAGAAGATATGCCGATTCTTGTGGGGTCAAGGTATTGCCGGTGGTGGGACTTCTTAGGATTACGTCTTCTAGGCGGACGTTGATTCTCCGCAAGACTCTATATATCTTGCCCCACATGCTCTTCTTCTCCTGGTTCGTGCAGTAGTCTTCCGTCTCAGTTAGGGTGGCCGAGATGTTGTTTCCGGCCTCTTCTAGTTTGCCAACCAACGTTTGCGTTAGAGCCGTCATTGGCTTGTTGTGTGCCCTCTCTATGTTTACTATCTCCCTGGCGTGTTTCGCTCGTTCTGCCTCCAAGTTACACTTGTGTCTGGCTCTTGAGTCTGATAGAGCCAGAACGATTTCGTACAGGGATTGCAAGCTGTCGGTAGCTATCTGCTTGTATTCCCTTTTCATATTTAGAGACAGTTCGAGGGCCTCTTTTCCCATTTGGAGCAGTTCATTGGCTTGCTTTGTTGCAAGGTCCATCTATACACCTGTCCTTCTCGTGAATGTTACGAGTAAGCTGCTCCTGCGTCCTTTGGTGGTGTCTGACATGGGTGACATCGACAGTTTGTTATCTTCATCGATGCGGCGCTTTGCGGGAAACAGTTGTTAGGTGAGGCCTCTGTACGCCAGTNTAAACTCAGTGCTATTCGTAAGTAGACTTTTATTCTCCCATCATCAACACTACAAGGAGGTTTCTGTCAGGGGCGTCGATGGTTGTGAGGACGGAGTCTCTTTTTCAGCTTTCGTGCTTCGGGTTTCACCCGGTAGCTTTACTGACTCCGTGCCTTTGTTTGATATTTGCCACCTCATCACTACCTCTCTAAGTGATTTTGTTGTTTCTTTTCTCCCTCCGGCTGAAGTTGAGGTCTTGTCGTCGGCGATCGCTGATTTGGTGTTTGTTTTGTGCGGTAGAGACATTTTGTGTTTCGCTGTAGTTACGGTTGAAGTGAGTAAACTCCTTCCGCAGGTGGACGGGTGTTCTATTTCTCTCCCAGTGCTTTATTCCAGGATTCCGTTGGAGCCGGATCGTAGAGCTCTTTTTGCTGAATTGAAAGAACCCAAACTCGGTATGTCTATGTCTTCCCGTTTACGAAATAGGCCTAGGGGGGGTGAGGTAATTTTTTTATGGAGGGGGGAGGGGGTGACTTTTGTGGTGTGATGATTGGTGAAGAAAAAAATTTTTGAGAAAAGGGGGAGGTGGGGGGTGGTTGTTAATGGGTGGAGTGGAGGGGAGAGTGTTAAGTTAGTTTTAAGAGGAGGGGGAGGGTGCTTGGGGGATTTTTACCCTGGTGACTATTGTGTGGGGATGGTGTGGGATACCTGTGAGTGGTCCTCAACTCAGGAAGGGGGGGTGGGGGGGGGGAATGGGGAGAAGAGTGGGGAAGTGGGGGGTGGATCAGGACAAACAGGGTGGAGGGGGTGGAGGTGGCGGGGGGTGGATTTGGGGAGGGTTTTAAGTGATTGAGTGTGTGGAGAGGACTTGGTGTCCTCAGTTGAAAGAGCCCTAACACGAGGTATTTGGACTGAGGGGTAGGGGAGAGCCTTGGGCCTACCTGTGTGTTCGAAGATTCGCTGAGGTTCTCTCATCTGCAGGATTCCTCGGACCAGTGTCGAAGTCTTCGGTCCGGCTTCGGAGTCTTCACGTTGGGTCTTTGAGGTTATTTCGTCCGGCGTGTTTTCAGACCGCGTGGTCGCCACGCGGTTTTCAGAGGTTATAGTGTATGTAGGGCGCCTTTATTATTCCGTCTACAGTAAACGGATTATGAGAAATGGGGTGTCATTTGATTTGTCTTTTTGGCGCGCAACTAAATACACTAAGAGTTATTAGAACACGAAACCGCACTCACTGCTATAGTTGGTGAAAGTTGAAGCTGTTTTTCTCCGGATCCTGAGGTGCTGGTGGTCTGCAAATCCTAATCCTGGTGAATCAGACGTGGGGAAATCTATTAAAACACTCGGTGCGCGTGTGGCTCGAAAATTCGATTTTTTATGAATTTTTAACGCGGAGCCTATGTTGTTTATGCGGTTGTTTGGAGTGTACTCCACACTTTGGTAAACCCATAACTATAAGATTAATCATTGTTTGTGTATTAATTTGCTTATTGACTTCTAGTAGTCTTTTTTTTTATGGCATATTCCACCTGGTGCCTTACCTCCCTGGTATTTAAATGTAAATGCATATTTGACTTTTGTTCCCATATGTCTCACAGAAGTTTGTTTTCCATATTACCCATTCTGCGTTTACTGTATATTTTATTAGCATACTTATGTACCAATCTGAGCATTGCTTCTCAAGTAAATGTTTTAAAATTTCGATTTTTCCGCTTCTTTTAATATCTCATAACGTGTACATTCATTTTCAAACTCACTCATCCATTGGTTGACCCATTCATTGTTTTTCCTGATCCATTCATTGTTTTTCCTGAAAACTTCACCAGAAAGATTTTCTTTCTGCAATTTTTCCTTAATTTTTATTTCCAGTATTTATATTTATATTATTATTGGGGAGCTTCGTTTCATGTGTAATTTCATCTAAGTACTGGTCACCAAATTGAATATTTTCACCTTTATCCAAATAATTTTTTTTCAATTCCGATGTTAAGGGGATCCACAATTTTCTTATTTGATGCCTTTTCTTTAGAGATTTTTTAACTTTTGTAAAAACCTCTTTTCGTTTACTTGCCGGCTTCAACTCGTCTGGAATATCAAATACACGTGCATCGGGGGTTTCGATTGAGGTTATGCAAACCACATTTGTTTTTGCATCAGATGTTGCTAGCACTGCGAACGTGAATCGTAATTTTTCCATTTCTTGTCACTAACGATGTCGTTTTATAAGTCTATTATGTTTTGTTATATTTTTTTAACGACAAATAAAAGATGCGTTGCTCTGAAAATTCAAAGTAATTTATTTTTCACAATGATACACACCTGAAAATTCAAAAGTCTATTTGTCGCTGTTGTTCCTATAACTGCTATATAACTTTAATTTTTAATTTCATTATACGTTTATGACGCCATAACCAAGCTTACGCTTATGCCTTTCTTACAATATGGTGCTTTCTACAAAAACATCAGGGTCAATCACGTAGCCTCGTAAAACGCGCGCCAATTTTAAATATCTTAAAGGAATACTGGGTATTCATTTACATACATATGCGGGTTTTAACCAATCTATAGATAAGATATATTCGTTTGCCTATTCAGTAAAGAAATTTTGAAAAAAAATCTCTAATACTTCGTATGACCCTGAATATGATGGCTCAATGAGCAACGATTTACTTCGTTCCTAACAAAAACAAATTTAGAATTATTTAGGTCGGGGTGTACAAATAAATTATTTTGTACTTTATATTTCTGAGATGTTGGTTTAATTTTCTTAATAATATCTCTAATTTCCTCTACGTATTCCGCGTCAGTATAGCTATGAGTTACGTTACCGCCATAAAACTCGCCTGGTAACCTTATGTTAGTAACGTAAACCATTTGTGAGGCATTTATGCCGTTGTTTTTTTTAGGCACCATACGTATCCCATATAAAACAGTAGGTAAATGCTCTACCCAAGTACTGCCTATTTGATATAAATTAGCTCTTAATGCTGGTTTCAATGTCCTGTGCCAACGCTCAATAATCCCATTACTTTGAGGGTGGTACGGGGTTGTTCTAAGTTTCGTAACACCTAAATATCTTAACAATGAATTAAATAATCTACTTTCAAATTGGGTACACTGATCGGTACTGACCTTGATCGGAGTTCCAAAACGTACTATCCATCCTTCGCACAAAATTTTTGCTACTGTAATAGATAATATATCCTTCAATGGAAATGCCTCCAGCCATTTTGTAGCGCGATTTTGTTGTGAAAGTTTATGAAAGTAGGAAGAGGGCCTACTATATCCATATGTATATGATCAAAACGGTTTGCCGGTTGAAATTCGCCAAATTTAGAAACCGTATGTGGTGTTATTTTACTTTTTTGACCAATGAATACAGGTTTTGGCCCATAGACCTACGTCTCTATTCATATTCGTCAAAAATATCGCCTACTCAACGTTGCGACGCGACACCTGGATGGTTTAAATTATGCAAAATATCAAAAATATTTTTCTAATTTTTTTTAGTAAGTATGACATATGTATACATATGACTCGTAGAAGTCTCACAATAAATCATTTCCTCAGAACCTGGTAAACATACCTTTCTAGCTTTACATTGCTGGTTATTGACTTTATTAATTCTTTTAACTCCTTATCATATTGTTGTTCTGAAGCGATTTCCGAGTAATCTGCTATGGTTGGGAATATGACTGTCTCGAGATAAACTGTCTGCAACGCTATTTTTGCTACCCTCTACAAGTCTTATGTCTTTTGTCTTTTTTTTACATGTCTTATAGCCGTTGAATATTCATTAATAAACATTAAATATCTAATGTGTCTCGATGTCTCTTTTTCGTTTGACTCTTTACTAAATGCGTAAACTAATGGATTATGGTCTGTTGAAATCGTAAAACTACGTCTTTGTAATAAATACTTAAAATGTTGGACAGCTTGATAGATGGCAAGCAATTCACGATCATAAGAACTATGTTTACGTCCACTTTCAGACATTCGTTACGAAAAATGAGCTAAAGGTATCCATGTGCCATGGACTTTAATCTGTAGCACTGCGCCTACGCAGTCATTCGACGCGTCACACATTAAACATAAAGGAACGTTTTCACTTGGGTACGTTAACAACGTTGCCTCTTGTAAACTTCTTTATATTGTAAAAATGCATTTTCCGAGCAATCGTCCCACATAATTGGTGATCGATCGTTTTCTTAGAACCGTGCAAACACTTGTTTAATTTCTTCTGATGTTGAGCCGCTTTTGGTAAATGTGCTCTATAAAAATTAAGCATTCCAAGAAATTTACGTAATTTATCGACTGTGTCCGGTTTTGGATAACCTACAATAGCTTTAACTTTTTATTTATGTAGCGGTAAAATTGCAAGAAATTTCAAATCCTAAAAATTCTATTTTCTTTTGACCGACCAAACACGCATTTTGAAAAATTTATAGTGATACCAAATTCATCAAATCTTTTTAATACAGCTAGAAGCTTTGTTTGTGTTTTTATGTTTTTTATGTTCTGATTCGGTTTTACTAGCAATGTCATCAATATAACAAAAAAATAATTCAGAACCGTATGTAACTTGTCCTTTTAAATGACATAAAAGTAGTCGACTTATATATCATGCAATATAGAATTTATCATAAAACGTTGAAATGTGACAAAGACCAAGAGGCATGCGTGTCAATTCCATTAAAGACCATGGTAAAATTACAGCAGTCTTTTCTATGTCCTCAGGATTCATAGGAATATTATGGTAAGCTCTACACAGGTCTAGTCTACTAAATATTTCTTTGTCAGCCAATATATAAATTTATATTTCTATTCTATTCTATTCTTCTTCGCTCTGGTGTCGGGGACAAGCGCGCCGGTAAGTTCTGCCACTCAACACGCAACGCCTCCAGAATTCGCCAGAACGTGAGGAACGGAGTGCCTTAACACTAGGTTCCCTCTGCCTACCCTGCTGTGTGCGGGATACAGCATGAAGCTGACTATTATATTATCATAATATTAAAAAAATATAAATCGAATTGATTGATTTTATTTAATAAGCACAATTTTATATACGCTTTTACATTACTAAAATGATTACAACATAAACCGCCAAACGATTTATATGCGAACAAAATTTGTCATGTGCAACATAATGATTAAAATGTTTTGATCTTAACACATAACCAATTTTGATTTGCCAGAAAGTAAAATTAAGTACAAATATCGATTTTGTTAATTCGATTTCTAGACAGAAACACCGTAGGCTATGATAAATTGTATTTTAATACCATATAGCCAAAAACAAAATTAAAAAAATACACAACGGTTTTGGCAGGCGCACTGACGGTTCCTTGGCCCCATGCAGTATTGTGACTTAAGATCATCGGTAAGCCTGAGAGCTTCCTCATATTCTTCTCTGCACTGGTCAAACCCATTAACTATTTTCTGCAGATTATTATTTTGTTCTAGTAATTCTGAATATTCTAAGTAAATTTCTGACAAAACATTTTTAACATATTTATTTTTGTCCATAATCTGCAATTGAAATTCTTACTCATTGTCATCTCTTTCTTTTAGTAGTTGTTCGCACTGCAACCTACGTGACTTAAGTTCCTGGAGAGTCAGCTGGAGCTTATCCTCTGCCTGACGGGCGTTCGTACCACGTGTCACCATTTTTATGTATATATATTGAGGCCGGTCGTGGCGCAGCGGCACGAGGTGTGACTGTAAAACCGACTGGTTGTGGGTTCGATCCCCACTCGAGGAGATGAAATATTTACTTAAATTTATATTTCCATTTCTTCGCTCTGGTGTCGAGGTTAAGCGCGGCGTTGAGTTCTGCCACTCAACACGCAATGCCTCCAGAATTCGGCAGAAAGTGGGGAACGGAGTGTCTTAACACTAGGTTCCCTCTGCCTACCCTGCTGTGTGCGGGATACAGCGTGAAGCTAATAATTTTTTTTTTTTTAAGGAAGTATGGTATTAAAATTTGAAACGTAGTTCGTTACCTTTGCGATGACAGCTGACGGACAAAACATAACACAAACACTTTATAGTCACAAATTTTAATGTACTGAATATGATATAAACAGTAAAACGTCTATATCAGACACTTTTTCACAAATTACACCAAATTTGTCAATTAAAAATAATAAGATTTTAATTAATTCTACGGGAGAAGTTTTTTAGACGATTCTATCCTAAAGTTGCCACAGGAAAAAATAGATATAAATCAGGTATATAATAATAAATCAGATTCACGCTGTATCCCGCACACTGCAGAGTAGGCAGAGGGAACCTAGTATTAGACAATCCGTTCCTCACTTGTTCACTCTCCACTTTCAGCCAAATTCTGGAGGCATTGCGTGTTGAGTGGCAGAACTCAACGCCGCGCTTTGCCTCGAGACCATAGCGAAGAAATGGAAATATAAATTTAAGTAAATATTTCATCACCTCGAGTGGGGGTCCAACTCATAACCAGTTGCGTTTACAGTCTCACTTTATGCCCGGCGCCACGACTGGCCTCTATAAAATAATCTGTCCGTGTTCTTTATTTAAAAAAAAATTCGTGAAAAATGCCCTTTAAAATATTTTACCTTTTACTATTCTTTTCCTTTTGTAAGGAATATACGAGTACAAGAATAAAGAAAAGTTTATTAGTATAACGCTATTGTTTCATTAAATTACTGATTCCTCGTATTCTTAATCTTCTAAATACTTTTATATATGAAAGATGTTTTTAAAAAAACCGGACTTTAACTATTAATATTTTTATGAACGAGCAATAAAAGATTTTATATTGTTAAGAATATGCATTGAAAAAAATGATCATAGAGTTTGAAACGACACGATTTTTAAAATATTTTACAATAATATAAACAGTAAAATTAGATATACAAGTATATTAAGTAAGAAAGATTTATTAGAATTTATTTCTGAAGCTGCATGAAGTTGTTGTGATTTGTAATGAAAAAAAAACTTCGCATCAACGGGTAAAGAAACATTTATATTCGTATTATAGCTATACGAGTATAACGAATAAGTACGAGTACTTATTGCATTTATGTTTTTATTTAATCAATTTAACTACGCATATGCCTAAAGTATAAATATATCTAAAAAATATTTTATTTGTGAAGGCATTTTAAAAAATAGAGGCCTTCGTGACCCAGGGCTACAAGGGTGTGACTGTAATGCGACGGTTGTGAGTTGTGCATCCATACTAGAGTTGTTACGTTCCGGCAAAAATGAGAAACATGTTCCAGCTATAGCATATTCTATTTCGGCTTCGGAATATGTTTCAATTTTTCTTCCGGTTCTGTCTGTTCATTTTTTAGGGTTCCATACCTCAAGGTAAACGTAAAAACTGAACTCTTATATGTTCACTTTGTTTTTCACCTTTCAAGACCATTTATCTAGAGAGAGTCATTTATCTCTTGGCTGGAGATATCAAGCTGAAATGAATATCAGGTCTTGGAGGTCTCGGAGCATAGAAAAAATCAAGCTCCTAAGTGAATAAGTAATGCATCGATTCTGCTTGAAACTCGCCGTGTAAGTAAAACCTATTGGGTGCTTTCCTCTTTAAGGTTTTTACCCTCGTTACGATCTGGCACCAAAGTATTCGTTAAGATGCATTATACAAGCCCAATTTCGATGGAATTATGAAGCTTAATTATAGAATTCTTATGAACATTTTCCAGCTCCATCATCAGACCCTGGTTACCACTAAAGTACTCGTTAAAACTAATCAAACAAGCCTACATTCGGTGGAATTAAGTCGCTTAATTACAAAGTTCTTTTGGACATCTTCTAGCTCTATCATTAAACCCTGGTTAATCTAGCTCCAAAGTACTCGTTCAGATGAATCATACGAGTACAAATTCGATGGAGTTGTGTTACTTAATTACTGAGTTCTTATGACCATCCCCGAGCTGCATTATCAGACCCTGGTTACCAGCACCAAAGTATTAAATGAATCCGTCTCCCTTTCATTTGATATCCATATTTGGTCGGAACAAAAATATTTACGCAAGCCGCCATTTTGTACTAGCGGCCATGTTGGATGTGAGTTTTTTACATTTAGTATTGTATTTTACAATTATACCTCTCATTTGATATCCAGATTTGTTGTTTTGCAATATGTACGGCGACATTTTGTTACGGCGGCCATATTGTAGTGACTAGAAAACGTAAATTTATATGATTGTATTGTCATGGGTAATAAAGATACATGCCAAATTTTAACTCAATCGGACACTGGCAAGAGGGTGAAATTTACCTTGCAAGATTACAAACAAACAAACACCGGGACAGGTGAAACTGAATAAAAGCTTGTAAAATACATATTTTAGAAGATATTAAATTCTTTGAAATTTATTAATTTATTTTATAAAAAATTTTAAATACGCTGTCTGCGTTCTCTCCGCCGGCGCCCTCTGCCGCAAGACTTGCGATTGTCAACGGGCGGAATTTAGATTTAATTAGGGAATTTAAATCTAAATTACTTCAAGGTTTTTACCAGGTAGTTCATGAAGTCCAAGAAAGTTTTCTCTATTGTTTTTTTATCTAAATACCGCTAATAGATTATGGATTCCAAGAACGAATGTACGCTACATAATGTTTATAGCACTTACCAACAAGCCTTTCTTTATTCCTATGCTTAATAGGGAAACAAAAGAAAAAATATTCTGGGGAACTGACTTTACACATTAATCTAGAGTGTAAAATTAGTTTTATTATAAAATATAAAACGAAGTACCTAGTGTCATGTATCGCATTGGTGAGTAATCTTTCTGATGGAAAGTATTCAATGTTATAAATTGATAGATTTGTTAAAATTTTATAGTTATGTTACTTTTATATTTTATTTTGAGACTTAACGCAAAAGGATTATATTATATTAAAATAAGGGAGTTTCGCCGTCTGCTCATTTACGCTCACCAGCCTACGATTTTGATAAAAAAATGACTTAATTTTATGAACTTATTATTAAGTATAAAACTTAATAATCTATACTAATTTTATAAAGCACTTTAATTTAATATTTAAAGTATACAATTAGACTAAGCCCCACACCTACGTAATTTTAGCAAAGCTGAAATTTTGAAGACTAATAGTCTAATATGTAGTTAAGACGGTATGAGTACTTACCAACTTGAAAGTGGAGCCCTTTCGGATATAGCGCCAACTTAAGGTACACGTACGCTCACCTATGTTCAAGTAGAAACGCTCGTATTTAAACACGTTATTAAGAATAATATAAAAAATGTATTATTACCAGGCTCTTTACATGGGCCTTTACTTCTGCCAAATATAATCAGGTGTTAAAATAAATTCGTGCTCAAATTAAAAAATTAACAACGGCGTAACATCAGTATATCGTAACATTTTATAAAATTATAGCGCGACGACGCATGATATTTTAAATTAAAGAAATATTCTTTAACGCTAGAATATACTGTAACGTTTAAATCTAGTAATAAAAATATTTGGTATGTAAGTAGGAGCAGCTTAACGCTTAAAGAAAAAATATTTTATTGCCAAATTGTGATTTACTTATAAAAATAGTACTTGCATTTTTACATATTTACATAGTCGTCATGTAACATTCGAAATCACAGAATATTTTTAGATACTTCAATAAATCACAACCTCAATTCTATTCACTAACAATATTTTTCTCTTATATCTTATATACAATATATATACAATATTTTTTCCCCGTTCTCTTCGGATTTTTTACGGCTTCCAATATACCCTAAATTAATCGAATCAAAGATTACACTCAAGTAATCTACTTCAAATGTCATTTTTAAATGTGTACTGTCAGTCTGTCGCTCGATAAAGATTTTACAAATACCTATATAGCATGGATGCACAGACCGCGGCCCGCCGGTGGAATACTGGTGACCCGCCGACAGCAAAATAATACTCTCGTACATTCGAAATATATTGAGTTCTATTCCAGAATAAAACAAAAAAAAATATTACCTATACTTCTGGCGGCCGGCCCGCCATCCGTTCATGATTTGCCCTAGTGGCCCCTAGTCTTAATAAGTCTGTGCAACCGTGCTATATAATATATCTTCTACTATTCGTGCTAACATTAATGTACTACCTACTTATGATTGTATGTACCTGGATGATTTTAACGATACTTAAAACTAGTTTAGCGCTCATTCGCTCGCTTGATGTTTAAAATCGATTTTCTAAAAATATTTTTTCTTTTGTGAGAAAAGGAACAAAGAAGGTCTTATTGGTAGGTGCAATAAACATTAATGAACATTTGTTCTTAGAATCCATAATCTATTAACGGTTATTTAGATAACGAAATTAGAAGGAGCTTTCTTGAACACAGCAGACTGCCTGGTGAAAATTAAGCTTTACTGACTAGATTATTTCTTATGAGCATGTTAAGAAGGTCACGTTTGCATAGTTCTACTATTATTTAACTTAACTTACTTTTGAGGCCAGTCGATGCCCAGGGGCACAAAGTGTGACTGTAAACGCCACTTGAGAACATGAAATATTTATTATTATTATTTGTGGTGTAGTGCCAAAGCGCGGCGTTGAGTTCCGCCACTCAATACACAATGCCTCCAGAATTGGGCAGAAAATCAGGAACGGAGTGCCCTAACACTAGGTTCTCTCTGACTACCCTGCTGTGTGCGAAATACAACGTGACGTGATCAAGATATTTCGGCTTAACGCTACTATTTTACATGTATTGGCAGGGTGCGTAGTACTAGGTGACGGTATTATAAACGCTCGCAGCGCTCATGGTAGCCAAAAGTAGAAAAAATGTAGCCTTTGTCACTTATTAATGTCAAAGCAATCTGTTCGACTTATCGTTTTACTAAGTTATTAAAAATGAGTCACAGCAGTTGCAGTTGTTCTACAATGCAATAAATACATTTACATGTAATAGATATATTTATAGCGAAGTATGTGATGCAGAAATACAAACAGAAATAGACAACTGAACTATAATATTTATATAAAAAATTACAATAAAATGAAGAACAAAATATGTAATACTCCTAAANAAGCGCGGCGTTGAGTTCTGCCACTCAACACGCAATGCCTCCAGAATTCGGCAGAAAGTGGGGAACGGAGTGTCTTAACACTAGGTTCCCTCTGCCTACCCTGCAGTGTGCGGGATACAGCGTGAAGCTGATTTATTTTTAAATATACTTTTGGAGTTCATCGTGGCGCAGTGGTACAAATGTGTAACTGTAATTGCAACTATTGTGGTTGCGATTCCCACTTGGGGAAATTAATTATTGTTTATGTTATTTTAATTTCTTTGCTCTAGTAAAAAAGCTTTGGCAAGCTTGAGTTCCATCTCGAAAATACGACAGTAAATGGGAAGATATTGGCGGAGAGTGCCTACCCTGCTATATGCAGGATAGAAAGTGAAGCTGGGAATAAAAAGTTTAAAACAATTTCAATCAATTCTATAAAAATCAGCTATTAAAATCACTTCATCGAACACTACTACATCTTATTTAAGTAAATTTGTGGCAACAAAACATTAAGCTATTTTGCCGAATACAACAGTAACATAAATTAAGTAATGAAAAGACTTAAAATTATTTGAAAGTAAAAAAGTTTATAAATTTTTACTTACTTTATAATAAAGCTCTCTTAACATTAACATTAATTACTTACGGTAAGGTTAACATGATACCTCCGCCCAAATTCACATTTGAACTACAATATTTTCTCAAAATGATTATTTATCATATAAAAAAATCAGAGTAGTTTTCTATTCGGGGCTAATAAGTTATTTTTTATTTAAAACGCATATTTTTTACCGAGTTGTTCTATTTTGACAATTCCTATTTAGTTAGCCGTTAGCTGCAAAAAAAAAACATTTATTTTTTATAGTATGTAAATGATAAAAATATGGAACTTAGCCTTGTCTATTTAGGTGTACAATTACGTCGTGCATTATTTTATTCTATGGAACGTTTAAAACAGCACTCATATCTATTTCAACGAAAATACGAAGTTCTAAAATTGGGGGTAGTCCAATAAGAATAGAAACCGCCTTGTATCAAAGGCTACGAGGTCATCTAGGCTGCGTTATTGTTAGTTAATATATTTCCACCGCAGACGGTTAGTATGTAATTTCGATCAACAAAATTCAAAAGATTTTATAATTTGCACAAAATTTTATAGTGAATTTTAAAGTTGTATGGCGTAAATCAGTATTGGAATATATGGATTCTGATTCTGATCAAGCACGTAAATATATATATTTTTTAAAATACTACGTTACTAGAAATATTTGATGTTAAACAGTATTGTAACTCTATATCCGACTCACATAGTCGCTTAGGTTTATTGTTTTGTTTTTGGTAATGAAATAATTAGTAGTAGCTAATGTAGGGGAAGGTGGCCCAATACGGGTATGTTAAGCGAGAATGTAAAAAAAACTGTTAAGTTCACTTGGATTCTTAACTTAATTTACATCAATGCAAAGTATATTTATTAAGGTATATAATAAAACGCCAATTGAATTATTTTTATGAAATATATTTATTTTATATGAAAAATACAAAAGGTCTAAAAAAAACCGTTTTGCCCGCATGTAGGCCAAAAACGGGTAACCCTCTCTGGGCAAATCAGGTAAGGTTAGGGCAATATAGGTATGACTTGTTTTTAAACGATTATACCCACATAATGACTTAACTAAGTATAAAAATATCAAAATAAATTATTTAACTCTATTTTCATCACATAACTTAGGCAACAAATTATTAATATGTTTTATTTAAGTACTTATTTTTTAATCAGTCTTTACATTTGGCTTAGTTAAGTTTAACATTAGAGTGAACATCTAGTTTGGTAACTTAATGTACCTAAATGTAATCATAGTTCCAAAGAATCTGTCTATAGTGACTTATTTTGAATATCAATCAATCAATAAAAGAAATATAGGGTCAAAATAATAACAAACATTTATAACCTATTCACAAAAGCCTGAGACAAAAGGTGAACGGTCATTCTAGAAATAATTCTAGAAAGGTCATTCTAGAAATAATCTTTCTTTGTTTACATTTTATCTTATTCCAAAATGAACAGGAATAGAACATAAACTATATCTTCTGTAACAAGAAAAGTAAAAAAAAAAATGTCTTCATTCTTGACATAAATCACAAAAATAGGAGCCTATACCTGAATAACAAGTGCAGGGTTCGTGGGCCCATTCATTACAATCTCCACATTTGATCCAATCTTCATTAGGTAGGTCCAAATATGGATTTCCACAAACGAGACAGTAATACTTAAGTTTTTGTGTCTTATATTATATTTTTGTGTCTGTATATTTTTNGTGCATTATTTTATTCTATGGAACGTTTAAAACAGCACTCATATCTATTTCAACGAAAATACGAAGTTCTAAAATTGGGGGTAGTCCAATAAGAATAGAAACCGCCTTGTATCAAAGGCTACGAGGTCATCTAGGCTGCGTTATTGTTAGTTAATATATTTCCACCGCAGACGGTTAGTATGTAATTTCGATCAACAAAATTCAAAAGATTTTATAATTTGCACAAAATTTTATAGTGAATTTTAAAGTTGTATGGCGTAAATCAGTATTGGAATGTATGGATTCTGATTCTGATCAAGCACGTAAATATATATATTTTTTAA
The DNA here is from genome assembly GCA_013403705.1 of Heliconius hermathena. Lineage (NCBI taxonomy): Eukaryota > Metazoa > Arthropoda > Insecta > Lepidoptera > Nymphalidae > Heliconius > Heliconius hermathena. The sequence continues at coordinate 81,728 of JAAIXJ010000637.1, read as the reverse complement.
AATACTACGTTACTAGAAATATTTGATGTTAAACGGTATTGTAACTCTATATCCGACTCACAAGTCGCTTAGGTTTGTTGTTTTATTTTTGGTAATGAAATAATTAGTAGTAGCTAATGTACATGTGGGTATAAATGTTAAATATAATTTTAGTTTTTATATACTTTTTGTTTTTTTTTATGTTATTTGTGATATTTTTGCACATTTTGTGTAATATTTATTTGAAACCAAATTGCATGTTTTCCATAGAATTAAAACGATGCATAATTCTTCAATATAACTCTAATAAATAATACATGTATCAAATATGGAATTCTCCTGGAATCCCTCTGTCTAATAATGAAAAGCATATTAAAGTCCGTTGCTTTATTTAAAATTTAAACAAAATTATAAGAATTATCGACGTGGTGCTATTATGACTTTGGTTTATGCTAAATTAAGGTACACCTACATGCCCACATATTCTCGTATCATTTTTCTTTCTTCATTCGTACGTATTATGTGATACCTTACTTATTTAAATTACTTGTTAATTGTCAAGGAAGATTATCAATTTTAGTTTTCAACATAGGTACATTTCCGATATTTTTTTTGCCCGTATAAAAAGCTTTATTATGACAAATCTTACACACCTCAATACCGAAACTATACTTATTAGATACTTAAACAAATTTTTATATTAATATACAGAGTGTTTTTGTCAGCACCACTTTAAATGAAACTAAACTACGTTATTAATATACTATAATACTATAATTTTTTTCTCCAAAAATTAAAAATTGATTTTTTCAAACAAAATAAATAATAAATTTATGGTTGTAAAATAAAATGCCATTTGTCAAGAACGACTCCACAGACATAAAGGGAAACCGCCGCATACGGCTCATTCCGAATCGAGTCGTAAGTATTGGCGGCAAAATTCAAAGTTGTTTAACCTTTAGTAGTATTTTTGTAGTAGTATATGTTTATGTTATTGGTATCTATGCGTAACTGTGTCACTCGAAACACAGATATGGATAAACATTGTGAAATGAAAAAAAATCCTACGTCTAAACTGTTGAGGTATCTTGATTAATTTCTTTACGTATAGGTTTAAAATATTTTACCCTATATGCTGTTCCAGTAAAAGGAGCGCTGACGCTTCCACTCTGTATAATTTTAACTAAATATAAGCGGATAAAAGTAATTTTAAAATTTTGTATTATTTTCAACTAGTATTTGTATCTATGTATAATCTCCAATAAAAAGTATAAAGAAACAAAAGATCATATTATAGAGAAAGGAAAAGATTTAAATTAATAAGTAATTGTTCGCTGTTTACCTGAGTATGATACAAAGAGAGGAATATTGCTCGAACCCCCCACCCCTTCACGGGGCATATTTCCAAAGTAGCCCAAAAAATTTTGCTAGCGTAGTCAGTTTGTTTTGAGATTTTATGTGAACATGTTTAAGTAAATAGTAATTGTGATTTAAAAAGTATTTTTTACCAATTTATTTTCGGATTTTATGTCAAAATGTCTAATTTCGTATCACAAACTAAACTTGATGCAGCTAAAGCATTATTGGAACTACGATTTTTTCGTAGTCGAAATAAAGAAGCGAAAAGTAGGATAGATTTTTTTTTCTAATATTCAGTCATCTCATGGTGTATATTATGTAGTACAATTTATTACTTTTCAGGTGATAAGCAGAATATTGAACAACCTCTGATAACAAGAAGCGCTCCGGTACGATTATTTTTTTCTTTTTTTTCTTTCTTTACTATTTAATACTAAAAAGCAGCAATGCACTATTGAGAATATTCCGATATTAGGCTTATTTATTTATATATCTACAATCATTATAACGATTATTTTAGGTAACAGATTTTTCTACTAATACCAGCACTCCAACACCAAAGCCTTTTCTAGCAAAATGGAGGATTGAAAGTGAAAAAGTAGTAGATAATAATATACAAATCCCAAAAAAGCACGAGATTGATACTCAAACGGAATCTATACCAGATTTGTTAAAACAGAGAGAAGAATTAATAAAGGAACTTACTGAAGAAAATTTAGCACTTAAAAAACAGATTAAAGCATTACAAGAACAGCGTTCTTCTACAGATTCTTTAAATGAACGTTCTTCTGAATCATCCAAAAACGACTCCCCCGAGGCACAGCAAAGAAGTAACAAACGATCACATAACTCAACCTCTCAATCGGTACAATATTCAGTCTTAATTATCTTTTAATGCAAATTAATAATTAATTTTTCTGTAATTTATAATATATGTTTAATTTTTTTAGAGTTCTCATACAGACGCTACTATTTCAAATGCAAAGAAGTTCAAAAACTTTCAAAAAGAAGCACCAAATCCAAAAAACTTAAGCAGCGGTATGGTAAGTTTAGCTTTATATTTTAAAGCAGTTAAGAGATAGAAAATCTAGTATAATGTTTGGACACTCTTTAAGTTGAGTGGTGAAAGTCAACACTACACTGTCTTATCAGACCAGAGATGGTTAGTCCTATCTATACATGCATGTAATAAATTTGTAAGTGATTGCGGTCTGTACATGAAAGATATGTAAGAAAATCTATTATTAGTGGTGTCAATCAATAATCATAAAATACTAAATTTTAAATTTTTTTTTTGTTAGTCCACGGGGTAGTGCACGTTAATCTCGGAAACGGCTTAACTGATTTAAATGAGATTTACCTATTGCATTCTGGCAAGCTTCCCTTAACATTTAGTGTTTGGTTCAAAGTTATATCAATACTAAGTATTTTGTTCAACAAAATAGCTACACAATTATTGTTTTATAAAATTGGTTGAGACTTTAGTATCCAATGTATGGATATGGTGTTTAAAATGATAATGATGTGGCATGCGGCGGAAATTGGGGAATGTGTGTTAGTGAGAACATAGTATCTTAACATTAATTTCCCAAGTCCCTCTATTATGTGCGGTATTACAGCGTGAAGCTAAAAAATGTGTTTTAAATTAATTAAATACTTTTGTAGGTTCCTATTGGCAACGGATATGCATTAATTCCGTCGCGGCTTCTAAAGTGTATGGATTGGTCTTGTCATTCAAATGTGACTCGAAAATTGTTAACAGCAGTATTCCCGAGAGAGTGAGTACCTGTAGCAAATAGTAATCATATTATTACTACCTGTATAATTCATTAAAAATCAAACCTTTCCGTATTTTTTTATTTAATAATACTTTAATAATATTTTATATTTACTGCTTCTTAAAATAGCATATAACTAGACAAAATTAGATATTTAATTCTAGATATTTAATTTCTAAGAGAATCCAGGTATTTTTAGATTGCCCCTTTCTACTACTTTATTTAATTTAGTAACTTTTAGTATCTATTAGACTTTTTGTTAATAATAAATGTTACTTTATCTTACACAGGGTTTTGGCAACTCATTCGTTGACTGGAAAACGTTCCCCAGCATTTCCTAATAAGCCGCCAAAAAAGAAATTAGACAAATCCTTGGTAAACGACATCGTGATAACAGTCTCTGAGAGGTGTGGGGTCCCAGAAAACTTAGTCAGGTTTGATTTTTTTGTTATATTTTGATCTGTCTATAACTATATGATACTGGCAATCTGTATAACTTCGGTATTCTATACAATACAAATCGGCAATATAAAGAATACCTAGGGCGTCCAGGCATTGTAGGAAATAGTATTAATATTATTGTCCATTACATACTTTTTGTTACCAATAAGAATTTGCATGAATTGCAAGCAAGTAAGCAAGTCGCAGCACAATTGTTGCCTGCCTGTCCGCACATCCCTCCCTTCCTTGATATCGTCATTTACATACATTACCGCGCATTCGGTACCTTATAGAATACCTGTATAAAATAGGTAATATTTAATGGATTTCCTACCATGTTTTTAGTATTCTACACGTTGCCGAGGTATTGCACAGAATATACAGAATGCTGAATTATACAGATTGCCGGTAAAATTATATAATAATATGTCAGTCAAATAAAAAATAAAATAACATTTTCAGAACCAGTATTACTACTAAATGTGCAGATGAAAGCAAGATGCTTAGAACACGTCTGCAGCCTAAGTCAAAAATAAAAAAATTGAAGAAGGAAAATATACCGCCGTCCGATGCTTCTGATATTTCAGAGGATTGATATTATCATTCTACGTAATAATTTAAAGATTTGACTTAATATTTTATAATAAGTATTACAATATTTTTTACTTCTAATGTAATAATACTCACATTGAAAGTGATCAACTCAACTGCAATTTTTGATGTGTCGTCGTACAATATAAAAGTACTTTTTATATTTTATAATTTTTGTGTTTAAATATGTAAATATATGTAAATTATTATTGCAATTTTTGATGTATCATCGTAGAATCCAAGAGTACTTTTTATATTTTTTAGATTTTTGTATTTAAATATGTAAATATATGAAAAAATTATGTTAATTGCTTATGGTAGTTGCTAAAACTCCAAAAATTTTGAACTACGTCACTTATGAATGATATAAGGTCTTGATTCTTTCCTTCTTTTATTATCTTTATCATAATTTACTCAGTGCCCAAGGTTGACTCATCTTCATGGGGCCACTAAAAGCTTTGAAGCAACTATGACGTGTAATTATTTGTTACTTTGTACCGTTCTGCTAGGTGACACTGCTAGGCAATGTCTCCTAAGACACTACTGAATAAAGTTGATATAGAAGGATTGCAGAATGTAATCGAGCTAATATCATAATATTTTTTACAATTTCATAAATTTTATAAATGATTACTTTCATATTAATATATGAACTATAATGACTTTATTTTCAGCTTTCAGTCGGTCTTATGGCAATAAGACCGCCTTTGCATGCTCTGTATTCGTTTTATAACCTCCTGCATTTTTTATATTGATTTTGTGTGCAATAAAGTTTTTTTTATTTCAATTCTGTTGTATTTCTACAAACTTTCCTTAACATTTAGTGTTTGTTTAGCTAGTTACGTAACTAGGTTAGTGCAAGTAGATCTGACTTTTACAAATCCGTGTTGATTTGGTAACATAAGCTGTTCCAATATATTATTTTACATATAAGTTTCTCAAATATTTTATCAAATACTTGAAGTATAGAAATGGGCCTGTAATTCTTCATCATCTCAGCTTTGGCGCCCTTAAATAGTGGAATTACCAAACATTTTTTCCATAAACTTGGGAAGGACTCAGTAGCAAAAGATACGTTAAAAATCAATTAATGAGTCCGAGTCCGATTGAGTCCAAATAATAAATATATATCATCTTTACCTGCATCCTTGTTTGGGTCCATTCTTTTTAACACATTTAGTACATCTCTTTTTGTGAATTTTATATATAAAAAAGAAAAAAATATAAGGCATAGAATTCTCATATGGCCTATTGTGCTTAGACTTATATTTATTTATTATAGAAAGAACTGAAGTGGTTTGCAAAAACATTACATATATCATTGCCATGCGCCACAATTTTAGTGTCAAGAATCATTTCACTAGGGTAAGAACTCTTTTTCCGTTTTTTGTTTTTGAGAGAACTCCAAACCAGCTTAAGATTAATATTTATTTAGAAAACGTATAAAAATTTGAACGTAGCGGGACTTGACCACTAAGCCATACGTTCTCATGAGAACGTATGGCTTAGTGGTCAAGTCCCGCTACGTTCAAATTTTTATACGTTTTCTAAATAAATATTTATCTTTCCTAAGTGTGGAATAACACTTTAAAAAAATGTTTAAAAACAGCTTAGGATTATTTTTGAATGTGCTCCCAAGTTAGGATATGTAAGTAACATAAGAGGCCTTCTGATTATATTCACATCTTTTCCTTAAAAGTTCAAGAGGATTTATTTCCAAGAGGATTCTCGTTAAATTTTATTATAAAAGTTATTTGGAAACCATTCTGGGTACTTGTGATTTCTTGGCTAAGAAAGGTATACTAAAGTAAGCTTTAAAGAAACAATACTTAGGGCTATTATTAAACTGCAGACATTTTTTATAAGTGCATTGTAAAGAAAACTGCAAAGGAGAATGGAATTTATCAATCACGCTCAGAGGATCACTACATTCGAGAACATTTGAAACATTGCAGTTGGAGAAATTGAAATCCAAAATCCTTTTACTTGAATTTAATAAGTCATTGTGCTGTTTAAGTGAATTAAGTGTCACAAAGTCAGATATCATCAGAGAAGCTTTTACAACAAGCGGGCTGTAAATTTTCCCAAGCTATATTTCCTAGGTTAAAGTCCCCTACTATGAGTTTATTCGTGATATTAGATATATCGTACACGCGATTGGCATTATCTATGAAATGTTTTAAAATATGCTTTTATATAGGAGGAGGCAAATACACACCACAGATCAACAGAATTTCTTGCTTTACTTCATTTTTGGCTAATTCCACACATACTGACTATCCCAAGACTCGCCTCTGAGCTCTTCAAATTGGGGTTTGACTTGTTTCCTAAGGTCCTGTAAGGGCACGTGCCGTAAGCTCTAATGGCTAAGTTTTTGCATTGGATTTGCTTCCTGCGCTTCTCTGAGACCTCAAATCTCTGAGAGATCTGGGACCTCTTTCGAGCAGCTGTGGAGAGCTTAATTAAGCTTTTTTTAATATACACACATTGTATTAAAAAGAATATTTCTTTTTGTTGTTTGTGCTTGTTTGTGCTTGTTTTTACAAAATACACTTATAAAATAATTGTTAACTTATCAATTGTACAAACTAAATTATATAGGTATAAGATGAAAATTGTAGATGAACAGTTTATTCATAATATTGTCAAAGACACAAAAACAACTACTTTTTTCTTATAAATGTTAGATCCTAGAATGATAAAGAAAAAGTGACTTTTATTTTAGCTTTTATCTTAAAAGAAATATTTAATTTAAAATTAATTTCATACATAAATCTATATTTAATATACTTTATAAATTTATATATAATATTTTTTTATGGTCAACGTCATCAAAAGTCGCTGGCTATGACCAGCGGTGGGCGTGCTAAGGGTACGGCTGAAACTACGGTAATATTGTTAAATGCTTATCCTGCTGTTTAATTATTTTATTTAAGCATAAGTAAGTTGAATGTCATAGTTTACAAGTGAGTGACGTGCACTCCAATTTTATTATAAGTCAAGAACGACGCACGCACACATAAACATAACATAACATTCTATCAAAGGGAAACCGCCGCATACGCCTCACTCCGACATCGAGTGGTAGGTATTGGCGGCAAAGTTAAAAGTCGTTTAACCTTTAGTAGTATTTTTGTATAATAGTAGTATGCGTTTACTTTATTCGCACCTTTGTATCTAGACTGTTGAGTTATCTTGATTGATTTCTTTAGGTAAGGGTTTGAAATATTATATGCTGTTTCCGTAAAAGAAGCGCTGCCTCTTCCACCCTGTATAGGCCATATGTGATTTACTACTTCTCTAAAAAAATCTGTATATGTTTTTTTTATTTAAAAAGAAATTACGAAAAAAGGCTTCTTCTCTCTAAAATGTTTTATCTTTTATTATACCAAGGAATATATAAGAATAAAGAAAAGTTTATTAGTACCGCGCTATTGTTTCATTTGATTACTAGTTCCTGGTATTCTTAATCTTCTTACTACTTTGATATATATCAAAGATGTATTTGAAAAAGCCGAACTTTAGTTTTAATTTTTATGAACAAGTATAATAATAAAAGATTTTATATTGTTAAAAATATACATTGAAAATATTTTTTGCAAATTGTTATATTGTTCATAGAGTTTGAAACAAACAGTAAAAACCGAGATATATTAAGTAAGAAACATTTATTAGAATTTAGCATTATAGCTTCTGCATGCAGCTGTTAGATTGTGTTTGTTGTGTGTAATACCTGATTTGTAAAGGGAAAAAACTTCCCATAAACAGATAGAGGAAGATAGATCTACATTTATATAATAGGCATATAACATTACTTTTCACTACAGCTATGTTTAATAAAATTTATACTATTTAATCAATTTAACTATACGTAACTGTGCCTAAAATTTTAAATTAAGATCTAAAAATATTTTATTTGCGAAGTTTTGAAGATTTAGGATGAAAAGTCAATATAATTATTAATTTTAGATGACATTTATAGTGAGTGGTAAGCATGCCTAGGATGAAGTAACAAATTCTATTTTTTACATCTGGTTTGACTATATACAAGGCCTTTACCTTTACCTTAGCTTTTACCTACAGCTTGGTTCCGTGGTCGAACCTAAAAAAAACTAAAATGTGACAGTGCATGACACGTGCCACATTCAGCAGGTACATTAAGGTACATCGGAACGATTAATGTGATGTTATTTAATTTATAGCCTTCCTCGATAATGGACTCCATCCAAGACCAAAAGATTTTTTATCTTCTTAATTTGAATCAGTAGTTCCTGAGATTAACAAGCTCTTGAACCAAATAAATTCCTCAGTTTTATAATTTAAATATAATTGAATTGGGTTTTAATGTTTTGAATGTTTTTTTTTGTTTCATATATTGCAAATAAATATTGAATTATTTACAAAAGTATTTTAAGCAGATTTAAAATGCCCTAGTAAAGCCTTTCCCGCGACTACTGATTACGAGGTGCAATGTGGATACTAATGTAGTATTAGTATATAGTTTTCTATCTTTTCTTTTTCTATTTGAATAGAAGAGGTTTTTTTATAACAGTGAGATTCAAAATTTACCGAACAGTTTCTATAAATTCTATTTTCCGATGCGATAGTAAACGGGCTACCATAGCCTATCTTTTAATTTGATAAAACAAATTATAAGCCTTAAGATTGTTGATAGTTTCACAAAAGAAATAAGAAACTGCCTAAAAATATATATAATTAGGCAGTTAAAAAGAAATTAATGTTATAATAGTCTGTGACGTTGAAGAAAGATTTCTTAATTTTTGATCTAAATATCTGCTAATAGATTACGGATTCCAAGAACGAATGTACGCTACATAATGTTTATTGCACTTGCCAATAAGTCTTTCTTTATTCCTTTTATTAGTAGTGAAACAAAAGAAAAACAGTTCTGGAAAACTTGTTTCAAATATTGTGTTCAACTAGAGTGTAAAAGTAGTGTAATTATAAAATATAAAACTAAGATTTTAGTATCATATTGGTGAAAAATCTTTTCAATGGAAAGTAATCAATGTTATAAATATAGATTTGTTAAAATTCTATAATATATTTTAGTCTCAGATTACACAAAAGGATTGTATTAGTATAATATAAAAATATTTTAAGTACCTAATACTTATAACTAATAAAGAAAATTATATAACTCAGCTTAAAATTTAAAGAAAACTTTATTTTTGCCAAATACATTATCTTTTTCTATAATTAGGACTTGCATATCTACATCGTTGTCAGTATATAATATAATATTTGAAACGATCCAGGATTATTTTTAGGTACTTTAATAAATCACAACATCAGCCATTAGTGACATTTCAACTATAAAACATAAAATCTTTTTTCCCCGTTCCCTTCAGATTTTCTTAGCAGATTACTTGAGTGTAGGTATCTAGAACACTACACTATCTACACTAGCGTAATCTTCTACAAATTTCAGCTTTCTGTGCCCAACAGTTACAGATGTGTAGCGTCTGTCTGTCAATTAGTAAAGGATGACATACATTACAAGATTTTAAAAATACCTATCTCCCTCCTACTATTCCTGCTATCACTCATATATTACTTACTAATGATATTATCGTATCGAATTCGATTCGATTGTATTTGGATGATTTAAACGATACACAAGCTAGTTTAGCACACCAGATGGATGTTTTGAAATCAGTTTTCTAGCAATATTGTTTTTTTGTAAGAAAAGGAACAAAGAAGGGCTTCTTGGTAGGTGCAATAAACATTGTGCAATGAACATTAATTCATAGTAACCATAATCTATTAGTGGTTATTAAGATAACGAAATTAGAATGAACTTACTTGAACATACAGACTGCCTGGTGAAAATTAAACCTTATTGAATATACAGGATGAAAGTTTCAGCGCTCTTCTTACGGAAACAGGATATAGGGTAAAATATTTTAATTTTTTTTTAAAATAATCAAGACCTCAACAGTTTAGACGTAGGATTTTTTTTCATTTCACAATGTTTATCCATACCTGTATTTTGTGTGACGCAGTTACGAATAGATACCAATAACCAATAACGTAAACACACACTTCTACATAAATACTACAAAATTTTAAGCAACTTTGAACTTTGCCGCCTATACCTACAACTCGATTTCGGAATGAAGCGTATGCAGCGGTTTCCCCTTGATAGGTTTATGTTTGCGTGGGTCGTTCCTGCAAATAGCGTTTTATATTACAACAATAATTATATTATTTATTTTATTTAAAAACTTTTTAATTTTTGGGGAAAAAAAATAATAGTATATATGCTTTTATAGAGTAGCTAAAACTGTGGTTTTATTTAAAGTGGTGCTGACACTTCCACTCTGTATTTCTTATGTTAATGTTTTTATTTTTTATTTTGTTATGACAAAGTGGTCACGTTTGCAGAGAATTAATATAATTTACATTCTATGAGTTTATACGCGTTCAATTCGTATTCGAGAAAATGATATTTAATATTTTCATTTCTATTTTCTGGTTTCTCAACGTCTCCAGAATTCGGCAGAATTTGACGAACGGAGTGTCTTAACACTAGGTTCCGTCTGCCAACCCTACTTGTACGGGATACAGCGTAACGCTTAAAAAATTTTTGGACATATGAAAAAATTTAATAATTATCTGCACTCTCGCACCGCAATCGTAGTTGTTGTGGCGCGGTTTCGTTTCGTTTTTCCATTATTCAATTTTTAAGCTTTAAGTAACAGCTTACACAAAATTATTTTAAAGTATTTAGATAGATGGAAAAAAACAACGTTTCCGAACCGTTTTTCATTAAATCTACTTAATAAAAAAAACATTGAACAAATATAATGTTAAGAAAGGGTGCCCATTTCCAACATTGGAATACAAGATTTGAAGGCAGAAATACCGGGACATTTCAGCTTAAAGCAGCGGTAGCAGATTTTTTCCCGAGGAAAAGCGGAATTTTCTATCTCTGATATTGTTAGTTACTTATTATAAAAGTAAAGAATTTAAAAAAATATTTTCAAATTGCGTGGAATAATTCACGAAAACGGGGCCATGTTCATCTTACTGTTACATGTTGCTGGATGCTCCCAACAGTGGTGAAATAGCACAATATCAACTAATAATTATATTTATAAATATTATTAAATTGAGGCCGTCGTGGCGCAGAGGCACAAGGGAGTGACTGTAACGCAACGGTTGTAGGTTCGATCCACACTCGGCGACCAAGGCAAAAGACCGGCGTTGAGTTCCGCCACTGAACTCTCAATGCCTTGAATAAATCGGTGAAAAGTGGGGAGCGGAGTGTTTAACACTAGGTTTCATCTGTATATTCTGCTGTACCCTGGATACAGGGTGAAGTTCATTTATTATTATTTTAAGGCCGTCGTGGCGCAGTGGCACAAGCGTGGCTGTAAGTGCGACGCTTGTGGTTGCGATTTCCACTCACAAATGAATGATTATTTATTAACATTTTCATTTCTTCACTCTAGTAAAAAAAGCTCTGGCAAAGCGTGGTGTTGAATTCCGCCACTCAACACGTTATGCCTCAAAAATACGGCAGAAAACGGGCAGAAAGCGGCGGAGAGTGCCTACCCTGCTATGTGCGAAATACAGATTAGAACTGAAAAAAAAGTTTTAAACAAATGCAATCAATTTATATTTGCTTATTAAATTAATACAACCAACACTACTACATCGGTAATAAGTAAATTTAAATCTATGGCAAAAAATATTAAAGCTCAGCATAAGGGTTTTTTTGCCGAAAACAACGGTAGCGAATTAAGTAAGAAAAAAATTTTGAAAGTTAAAAAAATTATAGTCTTTATAATACAAACGCTCCCTTAACATTAACATCAATTGCCTATGGTAAGGCTAACAACAAAATATCTATCCGCTCAAATTCACATTTCCACTACAACATTTTCTCAAACTGTTTATTTATATTTCTAATAAAATAAAAAGGAAAAAAACCAAAGAAGTTCCTCTATTCGGCGCTTATATTTTTTATGTTTAAAAACGCATATTTTTTTACTGAGTAATTCTATTTTGACAATTCCTATTTATTTAGCCGTTAGTCGTTAATGAATCATTTACCTTTTATAATACGTAAATGATAAAAATGTAAAATTAAATTAGACTTGTCTATTTAGCTGTAAAATTACGTCATACATTATATTTTTCTATGCAATGCTTAAATAAAGCACTCATAAGAAAAGCACTCGTAGGCCAGTCGTGGCGCAGCGGCACGAAGTGTGACTGTAAAACCGACTGCTTGTGGGTTCGATCCCCACTCGAAGAGATGAAATATTTATTTATTGTCGAGGCTAAGCGCGGCGTTGAGTTCTGCCACTCAACACGCAATGCCTCCAGAATTCGGCAAAAACTGGGGAACAGAGTGTCTTAACACTAGGTTCCCTATGCCTATCCTGCTGTGTGCGGGATACAGCGTGAAGCTGATTTATTTTTTATTTTATTTATAGGAAATTCAACGAAAATACAAAGTTCTAAAATTGGGGGTAGTCTAATAAGAATAGAAACCGCTTTATATCGAAGGCTACGAGGTCATCTAGGCTGCGTTATTGTTAGTTAATAGATCTCCACCGCAGACGGTTACTCTGTAATTTCGATGAACAAAATTCAAAGAATAATTTGCTCAACACTTTATGAAATCTTATGATTTTGTTGTATTGTGTGGTGTCACCAGTATTGGTTGTATTGGAAAATGGATTCTGATTCATCGGGTATGAACATTAATTTTTATATATATTTTCTTAAAAAATACTACTTTACTAGAAGTATTTGAAGACAAACAACTTTGTAACACTAGACTCTGACTCGCATATTCGCTTTGTTTTATTATTATTATTTTTATATTAATTATTAACCTTATTTAGTAGCTATTATGCGCATGTGGTCATTTAATTAGTAGTATTGGTGTTAAATATAACTTTTGTTTTTGGATATCTTTAGTTTTTCGTATTTTTTGTGTTATTTTTGCATATTTTGTGTAATATTTATATGAAGTTTAACGATGTATCAACGGTATTGTTTGTTTTCGATCGAATTAATACTTTGTTGATTCTTTCATGTAACTGTAATATATTAATTAGATGATAGGAATCATCACTGGGAAGTAGAATTGACTTTGTTTTATACTAAATTAAGGTACACCTACACGCCTACATATTCAAGTATAATTTTTCTTTTCTTTCTTCATTAGTACGTAGTATGTGATACCTACTTAAAATTACTTAGTAAATTGTCTAGAAAGTATGATAAAGATTTTCAACTTTTCTGATTAATTTTATTTTTATTATTCCCGTATAAAAAGGCTCATTGTGACAAATATTACACAACTCAATACCGTTAACTTATTAGATACTTACTGGATGCTTACAAACATATTAATATATAATTTAAACTAAAAATAAGCGTATAAGAATAATTTTAAAGTATTTCTCAACTAAGCTTTATGTCTCTCAACTAATATAATCCCCGATAAAAAGTATAAATGAAACAAAAGATCACACTATAGAGAAAGGAAAAAATTTAAATGAATAAGTAATTGTTCGCTGTTTACCTGAGTATGATACAAAGAGAGGAATATTGCTCGAACCCCCCACCCCTCCACGGGGCATATTTACAAAGTATCCCAACAAATTTTGCTGGCCTAGTCAGTTTGTTTTGAGATTTCATGTGAACTTGTTTAAGCATATAATAATTATGACTTGAAACTATTTTTAACCCATTGATTTTCGGACTTTATGTGAAAATGTCTAATTTCATATCACAAACCGAATTTGAGGCAGCTAAAGCATTATTGGAACTACGATTTTTTCGTAGTGGAAATAAAATGAAAAAAAGTGAGTTTTATTTTTTTTTAAACAATTCATCATCATTCATTCATGGTTTACATAATGTCCTAATAAAATTTTATTACTTTTCAGGTGACGAACAGACTGTTGAACAACCTCCGGTAGCAAGAATTTATGGAACGTTTTTTAGTGCTCCGGTACAAATAAATATTTTTTATTATTTTCCCTCTTTTTTTACTAACTATTCTCTATATCTTATTTTACTTAAAAGCAGCAATGCAATATTATGAATATTGTGCTATTATGCTTATTTATTTATAAATCTATAATATAATAATAATAATTCTTTTTTTAGATAGCAAATTTTTCTTCTAATACCAGCACTCCAACGCCAAAGCCATTTCTAGCAAAATGGAGGAATTCCACCGAAACCGAAAAAGTAGTAGATAATAATATACAAATTCCAAAAAAACACGAGATTGATACTCAAACGGAATCTATACCAGATTTGTTAAAAAAGACAGAAGAAATATTAAAGGAACTTACTGAAGAAAATTTAGCCCTTAAAAAACAGCTTAAAGCATTACAAGAAGAACGTTCCTCTACAGATTCCTTAAGTGAACATTCTTCTGAATCATCCAAAGAAGATTCCCTCGAGTCTCTGCGAAGAAGTAACAGACAATATAAATCGCCTAATAATACTCAATCAGTAAGTATTTTTAATCAGTGTAAACTATCTTTTAATACAAATATAATTCATGATGCAGATTTTTACTAAATTATTAACTTTTGAGTTTATACTATTATTATATATAGGCTTAATTTTTTTAGAGTTCTCTTACAACTACAATTTTAAACGATAAGAAGTTCAAAAACTTTCAAAAAGAAGCAGCACCAACTCCTAAAGCTCGAAATCAAAACTTAAGCGGCGGTGTGGTAAGTTTAGCTTTATGTATTTTTTAGCAGTTTAAAAATAGAAAATCCAATATAATAGTTGGATAGTCTGTGGATGGTGAAAGTCAACGCCACACTTTGTCTTGCCAGAGCAGAAAAGTTCAATACGCAATAATGGACTCATCTATACAAACATATCATAAAATTGTAAGTGAAATAAAATTGTAAATGAAAATATGTTACAAAATCTTTTATTAGGGGTGTGTATCAATGTAATAGACCATAAAACACTAAATTAAAACATTTTTGTCTGTTTGTTGATGGGTTTGTGCACGTTAATCTCAGAAATGGCTTAACTGGTTTAAATGCAGTTTTCACTATTGCATTTTGGCAACCTTCCGTGGTTAACGGAACTGTGATAATGAGAACGGAGCATCTAAGCAATAGTGTCTTGAGGCACCTTATTATGTGCGGGATTACGGGGTGAAGCTAAAAAATTGTATTACATTAACTTAACATTTTGTAGGTTCCTATTGGCAACGGACACGCATTAATTCCAGCACGTATTCTAAAACATATAGATTGGTCTTGTCACTCAAATGCTACTCGAAAATTATTAACAGCAGTATTCCCGAGACAGTGAGTAATGTAGCTAATAGCAATCGTATTATTACTACTTATATAATTAATTAGAAAAATGATACATGTATTGTTTTTTTTTGTATATGTATATATTTTAACTAAGCACTACCTAGAGACGCGTGGTCCGTACCTTTTTTGAAATTTTCATAATTATCAGTTTTAATTATATTTCATATTTATCTGCCACTTAAACTTATACCTAGACATAATGATCTAGATATTTAATTTCTAAGAGAGTCCAGGTATTTTTAGATTGCCTTTATATTCAACTTAGTACTTTTTAATACCTATTACAACTTTTGTCAATAAAAAAAATACATGTATTTTTGAATAAATGTTATTTTATTTCAAACAGGGTTTTGGCAACTCATTCGTTGACTGGAAAACGTTCCCCAGCATTTCCTAATAAACCGCCAAAAAAGAAATTAGACGTGTCGTTAGTAAACGACATCGTGACAACAGTCTCTGAAAGGTGTGGGGTCCCAGAAAACATTGTCAGGTTCGAATTTTTTGTTATATTTTAATCTGTCTATGTATATGATACCAGTAATCTGTATAATTTCGGTGTTCTGTACAATACTTCGACAATATACAAAATACCTAGGGAGTCCTGGCAATGCAGGAAATAATATTAATATTACTGTTCATTACATACGTTTACTTAGAAAATAATTAAATTTGTAGAAATTGTAGGAAGTATCTAATAGATTTTGATATATATTCCCGTATTCGAGCTACAGATTAAGCGGTTTTGAGGTTTAAGTTGGTTAGAAACTTTAATACTTAAAAATAACCAACCTTACCCAAACTCACCTGCACTTGAAAATTCGCTAAATCTATAGCTGCGGCGTAAGTGCCAGTGTAATTACCAATAAAAATCTGCAAACAAGTAAGCAAGTCGCAGCACATGTACTTTTTATGCTACACACTGCCGAGGTATTGCACAGAATACCGAATTACACAGATTGCTGGCAGCATTATAATAATATGTCAATTTACAAATTCCAAATAAAAAATAAAATAACTTTTTCAGAACCAGTATTACTACTAAATGTGCAGATGAAAGCAAGATGCTAAGAACACGTCTGCAGTCTAAGCCAAAAATAAAAAAAATTAAGAAGGAAAACATACCGCCATCCGATGCTTCTGAAATTTCAGAGGATTGATATTATCATTCCAAGAAAATATTTGAACGTAGTTGACTTAATATTTTAAAATAATTATTATTATACAACTAAAGGATAATATTTAATTTACTTATTATATATTGCATATTCGATGTCAAACATGACATTGGCAAAAGGTGTCTAAAGATATAGTGATATAAATGTAATAATACTCTGGAAGTGATCAACTCAATGATTGCAATTTTTCATGTGCCTTCGTAGAATCTAAGAGTACTTTTTATTACGGTATTTGATCTTTCAATTACGATTTTTGTGTTTTAAAATGTAAATATATGTATATAATGGTAATTTTACCAAAATCAAAAATTTTGAACTAGGTCATTATTATGAATGATATAAGATCTAGATTCTTTCCTTCTTTTTATATGTATATTAATTCTATCTTTATCATAATTTACTTAGTACCTAGGGTAACGAATCCTAAGAGACCACCTAAAAAAAGTTGATTTAGAAGGATTGTAATCATTAAATATTGCTCACAGTGGACTTTCAATAGATTAAGCTATTTTATGATAATATATTTCTTCAATTTAGAAGGGGTATTCCCGAAATAGTAATTAAGAAATAAGAATCGTGTATTACTATATAATTTCTGCCTTTCTGCTGGGCTACATATTCAATTACGGCCAAGGGCAGCTTCCTAAGACACTAATGAATAAATTTATTTAGAAAGATTGTAGAAAAGTTATTAACCAAATATTGCTCGTAGTGAACTTTCAGTAGATTTAATTATTTTATCATATTTTTCTAGAATTTCATCAATTTTGTGATTTTTTTTATTTATATATGAATTATAATGACATATTATGAATAACAATGATGTATTATGAATTATAATGATATATTATGAATTATAATGATGTATTATAAATTATAATCATGTATTATGAATTATATTTTTTTCAGTTTCACGCTTAAGTCCGCACACAGTGTTAAGATACTCTGTTCCCTATTTACCTACAAATTCTGGAGGTATTGCGTATAGAGTGGCGGCACTTAACGCCGCGCTTCGCCTCGGAAGAATTAATAATATTATTTTTATAATTTCCTGGGGATCAAACCCACAACCAGCGTTTACAGTCACACACTGACCTCAACTGATAAGGATATATGCATGTATTATGAATTTATAACAGTGCGTTCTGAGTTAGGCGGAAAGTGGGACACAGAAGTGTTTAATGGAAACCGAGTATCTTAACACTAGGTTCCCAGGTTCCCAGGTTCCCTCTGCGTACCCTGCTATGTGCTGGATACAGCGTGAAAATAAAAAATGTTGATTTGATCGATAACGTATTGTATTTGCTTGATCTGCAGATACTGATGTTGATATTAAGTTCTTTGATTGGTGCTATTAATATATTTTCCCTGCAATGGACCCTTGCTATAGAACAGCTCATTGTACTTGTACCGTAATTCCAAATATATAAATTTTAATAGTATTAAATTTTAATAAAGAAATTGCAGGTTTTATTACTCGAACCTCGCGTTATAACGAAGATCCAACGTACTTATTTTTTTCTGTGCTCAGGAAAAAATGAATTTATGTAATCTTAATAATGTGGCAATAATCAAAATTTTGATTGCTTAGATATAATTTAGCAATTGTATTATATATTAATTAAGAATTTTTCTATGTACCAATTATTAAAAATAAAATTTCTCTTTTTACATTGTTGTTATTTTTTAACCATAGATGTACAATTTAGAAGCAAACTGATAGTCGTTTAAAAAATAAATAATCGAGTTCCGCCTAGTACTTAACTACTCGTGAGAATGATTAGATTAGATTTGAGTAATTAGAAAAAATATACTTTGGATTCTGTTACTTGCATAAAAACTACGGGTAGTAAACTGGGACTAGATCTTAAAAATATCGGTTTTAACTTTACAATATCTGGGATTTTCGGATCTTTTTTTTTAATAAAATGAAACATTACTAAAACAAAGAATGTGCTATTCAATTTAAGTAAGCCATTTAACAAGTCTCATCCATAAATAATCAAAATCTCCTGTTATATTTGTGTTTAGTTTTTTCATTGTTCCATTCATTCATGATGCATTCTGCATGTCTCTCACTGATCAAAGTAACAAAATTGTATTAAGTATATTATTTTCTATTGTGTGCGAGACTGACTATTAAAGATTTCAAGAAGTTTTTGTTTGTCTACAAAACATTAAATAATATAACCAAAAAAATTATTAATCCTAATAAACTACTGGGCTTGTTTATTTTCTTTTTAGTTTTATGCAGTTGGGGTTTTTGTTTTTATAAATATTGTTTTATTTTTCACTTTTTTGTTAGGACTCATTATGGTAATGATAATCATGATATACCTTTTTAAAAGCCTCGTATTGAGCTTTTGAATTTGATTTCTATATTATAGTATTCGAAACTTTTTTTTTCATTATTCCAATGGCGTCCCACAGCCGCTATGATTATTTTTCTTCACCATATCTAAAAACACTTGGGCTGCTAAAACGAGTCTAGCGATATAAATCCGTTCAGCGGTTCTGGAGATATGAGGTAATAAAGAATATTCCATACATACAAGACACTTGCGAAAAACATTACACTTCCTTAGCAGTCGGAAAAAAATGATACTAACTTTTTGAAAATTACAAAATCTTTGTAAAGCTGTTGTTAATTCAATCGAAATTGAGAATTATTAAACTATTTAAAACTTAATTATAATCTTGTATTTAAATTATTAAATTACACAATAAGTTTTACTACCTATTATTTCCAAAAGTACAAATAATAATAACAGCTATATTACCTTAACTTATCTGTAAATACTACACAACAATTATCGTAGTTCCTTTTGTTAAACAATAGAGTTACTATGTACCTACTTTTATAGGAGTTGTAACAAGAACAAAAGCAGGTTATTCTTACAATGAACATTATTTTATGAATTTTCTTTTGTGGTATTGGTTAATAATTTTATGAGTATTTTAGATTTTTTAAATATATGGGTAAAATAAAAAGCGGGCTAAACTGTATCAGCGGGTTGCTAAAAATTATTCAAAATCTAATAACACGCTTTTTACAGCAGAACACATTAATAACACGAATATAACGATCACAAACTTGATATGCTTTCTAACATAAAGTTGAGCTTCCAATTACATTATCAGACCAGCTCAACAGTACGACAATTAGAATTGCGTATAATTCAAATTCTTAGATTTTATTACATATTTTCTTATAGATCGACCTAATAAATGCGTTTTAAAAAATTGAAACCAAAATTATTTTAATAATAAATTAATATTAGTTTTGATTTGTGGAAAATGTAAAATGATAAAGTCTTTGTATTACATGTATTAGGTATTTATTTATATTTTATTAAAATCTTGTTTATATACGTATTACGCGCAAATTGACTGGGGCGTAAATTGTCATCAGATCTATATCTGTATCATGCTCTATCATGTACCCATAATTGGAAATTAATATACTTACGAAAATAGTAAAAGTATTATTAAATAATTATTTTTACATGCCAACTTAATTTAATTAAAAGCATTTAATATTTGCTTTTGAAAATTTTACTTTATTTTAATGTCAAATGTATTTAGTGTCAGTGAAGATTTTTTAATCTGTGAGTAAAGACAGATAGGAAATATTATTTCATTAGTTAATGTTTATCTGTGGCTGTCATTCGTAACTTATCTGTCTGTACAAATTAACAATTACAATTTTACTGACAGAACTGAAACGTCAGAAACAGTTCACGTCAAACATCGGGAAAAATAACATCCATGGATTGCGATTATGTTAGAATTAAAAGTTCTACGAGATTGTTTTGACATGGATTATGCAATTATATTGCAATTGTAGTGCCTAGCATTCCAATCATAAATTTATTGAATAATGTCAAACGAAACAAACTTTAGTATATCAGTACCTCGTTCGTGTTTAAATGAATTCTATAGTAAATACCTTAATTTAGTTGAAACTTTTTACTATGTTACACTTTCTGAGAATAAATTTAGAAATGCGTGTGAAAAGTCGGATTATGTGCAGTTTAATGTCGCATTGAACGTAAATTCAATAGACAGTAATGTCATCCCACGAGAACTAGTAGACCGAATACAGGTAAGAAAAATAAATAAACCATAATTTATACTTTTTATTACTAGATTGACAGAGTTAAAAATATAATATAACTGTCTACTGTTTTAAATTTAAAATAACGTATAACCAATAAACTTTACCAATCAACCAATTATTATAATGATTTTTAAATACAAGTAAGTAACATATTAAAGAATAAAAGACAAAAAATTATAAAAATATTGCTAAGGTTCACAATGTAAATCTACTTTGATTTGTACTTTAACCAGATTAATGGATTATTAATTATATTGATAAAGAGTTTGTCTAAGTAATATATTTTTAATTAAATCAATAACAAATGTTTTATTTATTCAATTAAAAATTTGTGTAATGGCTAAAATAAAGGTGTAAATTAAATAATTGAATTTGAACCCCTGCAAGTATCTACATTGTGTGGGAAGGGAGGATCTGAGTAGACCATGCTCACTACTAAAATATTCTGTGTACAACAGAATATTTATTGGTTAAATTTGAGAAATAATAAGTTAAAGTCAAACAGCAAGTCTTTGGGCAATCTTCGGTAGTTGTAAAAAAACTATTGTTGATGGTAATTACTTGAAGTTTACCCTTTAAGGCCTGTGTGTATAAAATATGTGTTTTATCTGACCATTAGTGGTACTCTCGGGTATATTATACCACAGAGATTGTGTCATAGAAGGACAATTGTGGGTTTAATCCTGCTTGGTGATATATATTTTTTAATTCTGGGTAGAATTCAGGTAGACAAAGTTAAGCCACTTAATACAATCTCGAAATCAGGCAATAAGTAGAGATTAGAATGTCTTGAAACATGATTTTCTCTGCTTACAGCAGTACATGTGAAAATCTTAAACAATATTTATATTAAGAACTTAAACAATATTTATATCCGGATTATTTTAGAATCACACTCTGAATTATATTAAAAAATATAATTAAAAAAAACACACATCAAAAGAAAATAGCAAACACACCAAAACTATCACAATGTTTCACCAAAAAAAAAAAAGCGAGATGCGCACATCTAGTACAGTACTGGGTGACAGAGGTCAACAGTGCGGTTGCTTGGGGGCCACCCCGCTGCAGTGGGCGCTAGTCGGCTCGCAACCCGGATCTCCGCCCCGCTTCCCCTTCACCCAGCGCCGGCGGGCCCGTGCGTGGTGTGCGTACGCGCCGACCGTCGATACCACCAGCCAGTCAGTAATCACGCGAGAACCCGCGCTCGCGCTCGCGCGTCATGCCACCGTGCAATCAATAAACATTTATTATGTTCACGATCGACAACTCCCAGGTGAGCGCGTATCATAGCTAGGCTCCATAGATCCTATAGAATTGTTAGTCAGTTAGTTACAAGCCGTGGACGGTGATACGAAGTTGCCGAAGCTTTTGCTGTTGTAGTATTGTAATGATGTTCATTCACGATAGCACGAACGATCCCGGAAGTAGAGCCGGTTCGTTAACGTCATCTGGGTATGCTAATTGCCATGGACATTGTTCAAATATTGATAAATACGTAAGTTTTTACATTTGTATATTTATGTTGTGTTAAGTTTGGAGTTGATTTGCGATTTTAAGGTGAGTTATCTAGGGTGAATCTATTTGAAATTACGGTATAAGGATGTAAATGTGTTGTTACACATATATTTTTTTTAATTATGAAAATGTTAATTTAATCGTTTTTTTTTAATTACTATATACTTTTTTTAATAACTATAGTTAAAAAAAAAGAAATAAAAAATAATCAGAAATATCCGAATTGTTATGTCACCTCAATGTTATGTTTTGTCTCGTTTACTTTATCTATAAACGTAATTTTATAATTATGACCAATTATCTTATGCCTAATATTTTGTTTGTGATTCTGTTAACATGCGACAATCTTATATAAAGATAAAGATTGGCTGTAAATATTATATATACATTCTTCATTGTAAAATTTCATATTGACTATTGTTCATCCAAAGTGAGCAATCTGTATAATTATAATTTTTTAATTAATTTTTGAAGCTTAGAGATAGGCATAGAATCTAGTCTAATACATCACCTCGTTCTCCACTTTCTCTCAACATTCTCAAGTATTTACAAGTCAGAAGCTACATATTGTCTTATAAGTCTGATAAAGTGCCTTAAATTTTTCAAATATTTAAATATTTTTCTTGCAAATAAACCCCGCAAGTATGTCACATAGTTAGCAATGTTATTTAACCACATCTCGTTTAAAATAATAACAGTTCATTATACAACAGCATCATATTAATAAAAATAACACTATTTCTCATTCAACAAAAGAAGCTGCAAACTGCAGAAGCAGCTGAAGCTTATCTTATACAACCTGTAACTGAAAAAAAAACTTGGATTATCTACTGTTTGACCTAACAAAAATTATTTCAATTGACATACAAATAAATATTAGGAGGCCAGTCGTGGCGCAAGGTGTGACTGTAAACGCGACTGGTTGTGGGTTCCATTCACACTCGAGGAAATGAAATATTTATTTAAATTTTTATTTCTATTTCTTCGCTCTGGTGTCGAGGCGAAGCGCGGCGTTGAGTTCCACCACTGAGCACGCAATGCCTCCAGAATTGGGCGGAAAGGGGGGAACGAAGTTTCTTAACACTAGGTTCCCTCTGCCTAGCCTGCTGTGTGTGGGATAAAGCGTGAAGCTGGAAAAAAATATATAAGAATGTACGTAGAGTCATACATATTGATTATGTTATACACATATATACGAATGTGCATGCACTACATAGTTAGTGTTCAAAACAATAGAAGTTAGCAAAACAGGACAATTAGCGCGTCATCGTGGACCTGACACGTAACTCGGTACTATTTATTACTATCGGTTTCTATGTATTAATAATTATGTTTACTATGAACAAATAACCCATAGATACGTAGTAATATCTAGGATCTTACTATATTTCTTATAATTTAGACATTTCTTGTAACTTATAATATAAATAAATATTTCAAAATCAAAATAAACATTCTAAAAACTCCAAAAATAATCATATATTTACAGATATAGGTATATATATGTATAAATTGTAATTAAAAAATTAAAATCAGTTTCACGCTGTATCCTGCACATAACACGATAGACAGAGGGAACCTTATTTTAAGACACTCCATACCCAATTTTCCGTCGAAAGTGTAATTGAAATTATTATAATAAATAATTAATTACATTTCTAACAATAAGTAACGGCAGTGCAGTGTACCTACTTGCGACAGTTGGCCGTAGTTTGAATATTATTGTGGACTTTCACTCGACCACAGTGAGTTCTAGTGATTTATATTCACTCGTTATCCACGATATCCGATCGCGGATTTGAATCTAATGCGCGAACATAACACAGTTTTTCTCTAATTTCCATTACTAAGTAGATAGGGTTCCCCTTATTCTGTTTTTATATCAAAGGTTAATTATATATATTTTTTTTTAATTGGGTACAATATAGCATAAGATACTATATGTGTGACAATGAACGCGACAGGGTGTGAGATCGACTCCCACTCGAGGAAATATTTAATATTTTTATTTCTTTACTCTGGTAATCAGGCAAAGCTCCCCACTCCGTTACTCAACAATGCCTCCAGAACTCGGTGGAAAATGGGGAACGGAAGTGTCCTAATGGGAACGAAGTTTCCCTGCCTAGTTCTCCTATATACAATTAGCAGTAAACAAATATGTTAGAGGTAAATATATAAATAAATAGCATTTAATATTTCAAAATTAATATGCTTAAAATATGTATGTATATTTTACTCACATTTTCATATTCATTATTTTTTTTTATTCATACCGGACATCTTTTGTAAATTCTCATAATATCCATAGGTCGTTTACTTATATAACTGTATATATTTAAATAAATAAAATAAAAATAAAAAATCTTAGAAATACTTATAAAAATAATAAATTGTATAAATATAATTACTATAATAAAGAAATTATGTAATGTGAGTCAGTACGTACTCATTTTTTGTACGCCATGGTCGTCGAAGTCATAAATCATTTTTTTTACTGGAACACACTATAGGAATTTTAGCGGCCTTAAAATATTATTGACTTTATAGATTCCAGCTCGTAAAATTTACTGCAACTCTTAAACTAAGTAGAAGCGTTCTAGTCTATACTTACTGACTTATTTTTTTTATTATTGTTTTCAGGTAAAAAGAAACAGTAGAGTAAATAATTTAATCAAAATTATAAATCATTTTCATTAATTATTGATAATTATACAACAACCCATCAAGTCTTACTATTGTCTAATAAATTAATCAAGATACAATATTATTCTTACAAAAAACAGCATTGAGTTTCACAGAACACGCAATGCCTCTAGCAATTTGTGAAAAATGAGGAACGCAGGGTCCTAACACTACGTTCATAGGTTCCCAGGTTGCCTCTGCCTACCCTGCTATACACGGGATACAGCGTAAAGCTAAAAAAGATAAATATTATCCATATTACATCCTTATGTATCTGTTCAATTGAATTGCGTGTGACATTTAATGTCATTAACACTGCACAAATCACTTTCAAAATGATCTCTCATATGTCAGTCAGGTGGTCGTAAATCGTGCCGCCCTAGGTCCGGGTCTACTTGGCCTATAGACAAATACCTCATGCCGGATCCTTTTTGGCTTAGAAAGTTTATTAAGTTTGAAAATAATAAAGTAGGGTAGATTGAGTACCTCACTTAACCGGATAGTTTATTTTCTAGCAATTGCAAGTTTTCGTTTGAAGGAAAGTTAAGAATATGCAAAGCTATCCCAAGATTTTAAACCTTTAAGAAAGTTTTGCTGAGAAATAACTTTTTAGTGCATAGTATTTATATTAGTCATCTCACATACGTATACGTATAATTCACACAATCACACACATATAGAATACGAAAAAATGTATTATAAATACAAATATTAAAAAAACATTAACTTATTTAATATTTTTTCCATTTATCAGAGACAAAAGTAGATTCACAGACTACTTCGAATATTATTTTTTTTTCAGCTTCACGCTGTATCCCGCACACATCAGGGTAGGCAGAGGGAACCTAGTGTTAAGACACTCCGTTCCCCACTTTCTGCCGAATTCTGGAGGCATTGCGTGTTGAGTGGCAGAACTCAACGCCGCGCTTAACCTCGACACCAGAGCGAAGAAATGGAAATATAAATTTAAGTAAATATTTCATCTCCTCGAGTGGGGATCGAACCCACAACCAGTCGGTTTTAACAGTCACACCTCGTGCCGCTGCGCCACGACTGGCCTCTTCTAATATTATTTACTAGTTTGAAATATAAAAAAATAACCTTAAACGGTTAAAGTTAAACGTTTATTTTTAATTGGCTATATACTTAACCGCGTTGATCTTGTTAGTTGTATAATGTCCATTTGGACTTCACTTTTATTTATAAAATTGCAGTTTTATTTTATACATTTTTTTATTTCTCTAATCATTTTCGACACGTTTAAAACGTAATATCACATTATTTCGTATAATAATAGATTGCTTAAAAGATTATTGTAACCTTCTATTAATTGATATAAATACATATAAGCTGTATCCGGCACGATTATATTCTATGGATTGTTAGTATATATTTTGTAAGTATTTTTATTTATAATTTTGAGAAAAAAAGTACTTAATATTCCATGGACGAATTGCGTTGCAAGCTGTGGAACTCTGAGCTGTGCCTGAGACTTGCGGCCCATGTGCTGGTTTTATGGGGTACTTTTAGATTCATTTACAGCCGCCTCCACTGTCTAAACTCCTCTTTTTATCTAACTAAAAACAATAATTATTATTTGTTTAATTTTAAAATAAAAATTAAATCAAAATGAGTTCTGCCACTCAACACGCAATGCCTCCAGAATTCGGCAGAAAGTGGAGAACGGAATGTCTTAGCACTAGGTTCTCTTTGCCTACCCTGCTGTGTGCGGGATACAGTGTGAAGCTGATTTGGTTAATTTTATTTTATTAAATTGGTTAATTTTTATACATATATAAGTAATATCGAAATCAAATGAAAAATCTTCTTTTAAATAAAGTTATCCATAATCTGAAATACATATTTTTTCTAAAGAACGATGTATGCTATCAATAAATTAAAAAAAAAGTATGAAATGAATATTTTGTTAAAAAATATGATACGTAATGATGGGCCTTGTAAGTTTCTGATATGTGTCTATCAGTTTTTATATTTTAAATATATGTATAATTTATTTTATTTATGATTTTTTTTTAATTTACTATCATTTAAGTAATTTGCGAAATTGTACTAACAATAAAAACAAGTAAATTTCTATATAAGGCTACACCTTGAATAAAGTTTATATTACGTGTGATATGCCTGTTATATCCCTTCACTCTACTTTAATTAATATATTTTATTATAGGCTTTTGCTTTTATTTCAAGTTTTGATTCTTCTGTACCATATTAATATGATTAATTGTAAAATTAAAATGTTAAATTTAAAAAAAACTACAGATCTTTATAAATTTAATAAATTGAGCGACAATCTAAATAAAAAATAAACTGATATATTAATTTAAAATTAATATTTTCAATGATATTTGCATGAAAGAGAAGGCCACCCAATAGATATTGTATGACGTCATTTAGTATTTGTATAAATTATTCATTAGTTGGTGGCCCTCACGCAGCTTTGCTTACATCGTGATATATTGATATTTTTAAACGCTTACTAGATAACGCGCGATCACGAAATATTAGAAGGTGCCCATTCGTGTTTGTGTCCAGGAACTCGCAGCCAGCAAGTGCAGACTTACTAGCAAAATATCTGACACAGCTGATCTTCATTCGGTTTCTTTCGACTTTGGAAGCTATTTAGTTTATTGATTAATTTAATTAATCTGAATGTAATTATAATATTATAATATTAAATATTTTTTATCCTACATGTAGAGCACACAGGGTAGGAAGAGGGAGCCTAGTGTTCAGACACTTCGCTCCTCACTTTGCACCGATTTCTAGAGGCACTACAGTCGAATATTCAAATAAATAGATAAAAATTTTGTAATTTATACAAGATAATATTAGTATTTAATTAGGCAATGATATCAAAACAAAAGATCGCGTTGCGTTTCGTGTGCGCCGGCCTGCGTACGCGCAGCACAAACTGTGTCGCGTGCTCGCATCCTGTTCGCCGGTGACGACACATCGCACGAGCCGACGTCGCCCGCATACTCCCACACCATTGGCCGCTCTTATCACATCGAAAACGTGCGATAGAATTTCTCCAGTTTGTAAACGGAACTAATTGTGTCCAATATGTAATCTATGTACAGATTTATGAGTTTGTTTGTCGAAGACATGTTTACACGGTGTGTGCGTCTGGCGACTGTTGAATGTGGTATGTGTGCACTTGGCAACCGAATTGTATTGGATGTTATGGTTATATAGATGGTTAAAAAAGCATTTTTTTTTNATATATATATATATATATATATATATATATATATATATATATATATATATATATATATATATATATATATATATATATATATATATATATATATATATATATATATATATATATATATATATATATATATATATATATATATATATATATATATATATATATATATATATATATATATATATATATATATATATATATATATATATATATATATATATATATATATATATATATATATATATATATATATATATATATATATATATATATATATATATATATATATATATATATATATATATATATATATATATATATATATATATATATATATATATATATATATATATATATATATATATATATATATATATATATATATATATATATATATATATATATATATATATATATATATATATATATATATATATATATATATATATATATATATATATATATATATATATATATATATATATATATATATATATATATATATATATATATATATATATATATATATATATATATATATATATATATATATATATATATATATATATATATATATATATATATATATATATATATATATATATATATATATATATATATATATATATATATATATATATATATATATATATATATATATATATATATATATATATATATATATATATATATATATATATATATATATATATATATATATATATATATATATATATATATATATATATATATATATATATATATATATATATATATATATATATATATATATATATATATATATATATATATATATATATATATATATATATATATATATATATATATATATATATATATATATATATATATATATATATATATATATATATATATATATATATATATATATATATATATATATATATATATATATATATATATATATATATATATATATATATATATATATATATATATATATATATATATATATATATATATATATATATATATATATATATATATATATATATATATATATATATATATATATATATATATATATATATATATATATATATATATATATATATATATATATATATATATATATATATATATATATATATATATATATATATATATATATATATATATATATATATATATATATATATATATATATATATATATATATATATATATATATATATATATATATATATATATATATATATATATATATATATATATATATATATATATATATATATATATATATATATATATATATATATATATATATATATATATATATATATATATATATATATATATATATATATATATATATATATATATATATATATATATATATATATATATATATATATATATATATATATATATATATATATATATATATATATATATATATATATATATATATATATATATATATATATATATATATATATATATATATATATATATATATATATATATATATATATATATATATATATATATATATATATATATATATATATATATATATATATATATATATATATATATATATATATATATATATATATATATATATATATATATATATATATATATATATATATATATATATATATATATATATATATATATATATATATATATATATATATATATATATATATATATATATATATATATATATATATATATATATATATATATATATATATATATATATATATATATATATATATATATATATATATATATATATATATATATATATATATATATATATATATATATATATATATATATATATATATATATATATATATATATATATATATATATATATATATATATATATATATATATATATATATATATATATATATATATATATATATATATATATATATATATATATATATATATATATATATATATATATATATATATATATATATATATATATATATATATATATATATATATATATATATATATATATATATATATATATATATATATATATATATATATATATATATATATATATATATATATATATATATATATATATATATATATATATATATATATATATATATATATATATATATATATATATATATATATATATATATATATATATATATATATATATATATATATATATATATATATATATATATATATATATATATATATATATATATATATATATATATATATATATATATATATATATATATATATATATATATATATATATATATATATATATATATATATATATATATATATATATATATATATATATATATATATATATATATATATATATATATATATATATATATATATATATATATATATATATATATATATATATATATATATATATATATATATATATATATATATATATATATATATATATATATATATATATATATATATATATATATATATATATATATATATATATATATATATATATATATATATATATATATATATATATATATATATATATATATATATATATATATATATATATATATATATATATATATATATATATATATATATATATATATATATATATATATATATATATATATATATATATATATATATATATATATATATATATATATATATATATATATATATATATATATATATATATATATATATATATATATATATATATATATATATATATATATATATATATATATATATATATATATATATATATATATATATATATATATATATATATATATATATATATATATATATATATATATATATATATATATATATATATATATATATATATATATATATATATATATATATACTTATATATATATATATAGATATATATTATCAAATTTGTTCCTATTCTGCCTTACCCGTATTCACCAAATTTATTTTGTTATTTTTTTCAAAATAAGAAGAGAAAAAAAAACACTAAAATAAAACGTTGGTGAAAATTATTAGAGTAATAATCCTGAGATATGTCATTAAACAATGTATTTATAATTGAATTTCCTCGTAAGTTGCCGTTGTAAAATTATACAAAGAGTTCGTTTTGTTAAACGCGCTATTCTCAGGAAGCAGGAAGTATTGGCTCGAATTGAAATATTCTTGTTGTATTGGATTGTCCATTACAACATGTTTACATAATCCATTATTATATTACGTCACACTAGCGAAGCCGCGGGTAAAAGCCAGTTAGAGATATACGGTGATGATTAAGGCAAAACTCGGCGGGTATTTCTAATCAGCATCAAAAGTCTGATAAAACTACAGTTATCATATCGTGTGTGTATCGATAATAAAATACCAGTTTTCTAACTAACTGCGTTAAGTCACAAACATAAAAATAAAAATAATAAAATAAAAAGCCTCTTTATTCCCCATTTCCTATTGTTTTATTACTCTACTTAAAAACTATATATTTAATAAAATAGATAAATATTTATAAGTAACTTAGTTGTCTAGGGTCCCTCTTTGGGTGAAGGCCTCCTCCAACTCCTTCCATCGATCCCTGTCCCTCGCCGCTTTCATCCACTGACCACCTGCTACCTGGGCTACATCATCTGCCCACCTTTTGTAAGGTCTCCCTACGCTTCTTTTTCCTGGTGGTGGTCACGAACATAAAGTAAATCAGCTTCACGCTGTATCCCGCACACAGCTGGGTAGGCAGAGGGAACCTAGTGTTAAGACACTTCGTTCCCCACTTTCTGCCGAATTCTGGAGGCATTGCGTATTGAGGGGCAGAACTCAACGCCGCGCTTAACCTCGACACCAGAGCGAAGAAATAGAAATATAAATTTAAGTAAATATTTCATCTCTTTGAGTGGGGATCGAACCCATAACCAGTCGATTTTGCAGTCACACCTCGTGCCGCTGCGCTACGACCGGCCTAAAAACGAAACGAACGAACATAAAGTATATAAAATTAATTTTATATAATATATATAATACATATATACTTTATGTTCACAGTAAAATAAATGATGATATTTCAATTTCAAATTAAATTTCGCTTACATACTCAATCCTGCGGATTCAAACCCGCGCCGTTTGGAACCCGTCCTTGGTCGGTAACCGTATGACAAGACGAAGAGATGCCAATTTGTGGGTCACATCCTGTATGTTCTATAACAGCTATATTACTAATTCTTATCACCTACATCGAAATAGAATACATACTTAACTAACTTAGACTTGATGATATGGCCATTTGAGAACTACATCAAACTAAATGGTGAAATTTTAAATTCCTTACTGCTTCTATCGAAAGACGTTTCCATAATGTCGTCTCTCCAGTCTCTTCGAAAACTGTAATATATAATATACGTGTTTTTGTAACGTAGCAACATACATCACCTGACTAAAATATTTAGTTTTTATTAGACAAGGCGTGGTATAATAATATCTAATTAATAATCATAACCTCCTTCTTGAAGTAAAAAATATTACACTTAATAATAATAAATCAAAATGAAATCAGCTTCACGCTGTATCCTGCACACAGCAGACAGAGGAGCCTAGTGTTAAAACTCACCGTTCCCCACTTTCCGCCGAGTTCTGGAGGCACTGTTCCGTGTTGGGTGGCGGAACAAAACGCCGCGCTTTGCCACGACACCAGAGTGAAGAACTACACCTAGGTGAGGATCGAACTCACAACCAGTCGATTTTACAGTCACACTTTGTGCCCCTGCGCCACGACTGGCCTCTTAATAATTATTTTTTTTAATAATAATATTAATTAATTAATATTATAATAATATCCGTAAATTGTTGAAATTCGATAACCTATCTTGTCGTTTTTATCTTATTAGTTTTTCTACAATATTTATCATTTCCTTAATATCTTTTTATTTTGTATCCGGCATATTTAGTATTGTCACTCGATATCGAATACGATGATCATAATACTAACCTTTGTACCGTCGAAGTAACTTGACTTGCCAAAATTCTTTTCTGAGTTAGCTATTTTAAGAGCTTTATTTTTACATTATAACTTAAAATTCAATGTATCTAAACTATTTTTTTTATTTTGTTATAGAGAGTAGTCTTTTTTTTTAAGAATTTGAAGAAGATTTTTTTTATAAAAGAACAGTCTGCAAACTTTGATCACAATCGCTCTTTTGCTGCAATAATATCTGCAATATTAAAAAAAAAGTGCCAATACATCATTGTTGCATCAAAAGAGCGATATTACATTTTACGGCATAATGTATGATGACGTTGTCTGTATAAATATGGTCGGTAATGGTCGTAACTCCAATGTTCATCGAGATAGTGATTACATTTTAAATATTTTCATTTGATTTTAAGATTTTGTCAACATGTAATATTTGTGGAAAAAACAGTGTGTTAATATTAGATTCTCTTTTCTAACCCTGCCGTTTATGGGAAATAAAAATAAGAGAAAAGTATGGGTATGTTAAAGAGTAAGCTATAATCGTAATAATAGCAAACAATTTTAATTGTCAAATCACGTTCTACAACTCTTCTGTAATATCAACTATCAACCTTCTAAGTAAAAGCTAACATGATTTTTTACTTTAAAGAAAATGTGACTGTAAATCAACTGGTTGTGGGTTCGATCCCCACTCGAGGAGATGAAATATTTACTTAAATTTATATTTCCATTTCTCGCTCTGGTGTCGAGGCAAAGCGCGGAGTTGAGTTCTGCCACTCAACACGCAATGCCTCCAGAATTCGGCAGAAAGTGGGGAACGAAGTGTCTTAACAATAGGTCCCTCTGCCTACCCTGCAGTGTGCGGGATACAGCGTGAAACTGATTTATTTATTTTATGTCTTCTAACCTAAGAACATGTTTCTTATCGTGTTTCAGAATAAGAAATAAGAACACATAGTGACATTGCGCAACTCGTATCCTAAATGATTTGCGACCTCCAAATTATCTGGGTCGCCAAGAAATCAAGGCGCATGAATGTTTTGGCACAGCGTTTTTTTTTTGTTGATTTATATCTCAAGGTTTAATCTTTACGTAGACACTGTGTCCGTTATAAATATATACTAAGTACTTATAATTATAATGTTGTTTGTTTGTTTGTGCATCACTCCACCTGCTGTGTGAGGGATTAAGCGTTCACGCTAGAGAGGGAACCTAGTGTTATGACACTACGCTTCACACTTTCTATTGAAATCTGGAGACATTGCGTGCTGAGTGACGGAACTCAACGCTGCGCATTGCCTCGTTACCAGAGCGAGGAAATTATAATTCAATATTTCATTTCTTCTAGTGTTACAGTAGCACGCTTGTTCTCCTGCGCCACGACTGGCCTTAATTATTATAACGAGCGTACTTTAATTAAAATTAAAATAAATTAAATCAGAGGCCAGTCGAGGCAAGTGTGACTGTAAAACCGACTGGCTGTGGGTTCGATCCCCACTCGAGGAGATGAAATATTTACTTATATTTATATTTCCATTTCTTCGCTCTTCCTCTGTCAAGGTTAGGCGCGGCGTTGAGTTCTGCCACTCAACACGCAATGCTCCCAGAATGCGGCAGAACGTGGGGAACGGAGTGTCTTAACACTAGGTTCCCTCTGTCTACCCTGCTGTGTGCGGGATACAGCGTGAAGCTGATTCCTTTAATTAAATCACATTCAATTATAATTTATTGTTTAATAAATTAAAGATTTAATGAATGACTTACTCACTGAGAAATCCGTTCACATCCTACTCAATATCTTTATTGATACAAAAAACGCATCTTGCTACATAAAAACTATTCATATATTTTTGAATCACGTTCTTCGCTTTGAGACTACTAGATACGTACCTCTTTGAACGTTCAAAGAAATAATAATGTAATCAATGACATGTGTAAGCAAGCGGTAGTATTTCAAGTGGTAGTGGGAACCTATTATATATCTGGCCTTGACGATTCTTAGATTTCATACTGCATAAATAGTAGATTGCTCCCGTTTCTTACGTACAAAGTTCAAACAGGAAAAAAACGTAAACAAATACGAAAAGCGTAAACGGCCGCGTCTTAAGTGGGAGAATCCGGTGGGTTTTTTTTTTATTATTTTATTTTGTATCAGAATTGTTGTAAACAATGGCGAAAAACGAGGATGTTGTCGGTTGTCTTTTGTTTTTGTGACCGTCTCAGACCGTCTAATTGATACAGTTTTTTTTGTTTCTATTGAGACTTGTTGCCAATAAAATATACTATAGTTTAAAAAATTGTTATGTACTCGCATTTTTATTATTTATTATTTTATTTTAAATTTTAATATGCGACTAAATCGTTTAAATAAAATTTGCAATTTATAATATTAAAAGAAACATCTAAAAGGCTATTGCAAAAACGTATAATTTCAAGTTCTGTAGTGATAATTGATAATAATCAATGTCATAATTGATAATAATTAAACAAAATGCCCGCTGTATTTTTAAAAGCATATGTCATATAGACACAAAAAAAATACATTTATTTTACGCATACGCGATAATGTTAATTAAATTATAAGATTACGTAGTTATAAATATAATTATTTCGCGTTACAGGTCTTTATCGGTCTTGAGAGTTGAGTCGTTGCGGTGGTTCTCGCGCACCATATTTTTAGAAAGTTGTATCCGGCTTCGCGCTAGGCCGAAGCACTTCCGTGTGCACAGTTCGGATGTAGGCTTCGTGTAAAACTGAATTTCTTTTATTATTTATAAAGCATTTAGGTCAGTTGTGGCGCAGATGTAACGCGACTGGTTGTGGGTTCGATCCCCACACGAGAATATTTATTTTAATTTATATTTTTATTTCTTCGCTCTGGTGTCGAGGCATAGCGCAGCTTTGAGTTTCGCCGTTCAACATGCAATTCCTCCTGAATTCGGCGGCAAGGGAGCAACACTAGGTTCCCTCTGCCTACCGTGCTGTGTGCGGGATACAGCGTGAAGGTGTTTTTAATTTATAAAGCATTCACTATATTTTATATTCATCATCGCGTTAATCTGTTGTTTGACACTGAGACGATATCACTTTTCCTTCTTGTATGTAAATATCGAAGGACCAATAAACGATAGTAACAATGCGATTCTATGAGAACTTATGTAAATACAACCAGTTATAAAAACCTGCTGCTAGTTACTACAGCTATCCATTGGGAATTAAATATAAGATTTTTCTTAACTATAGATATTGTGAGGCCGTTGTGACTTAGGGGCACAATGATGCGACTGTAACGCGACTGTTTTCGGTTCGATCGAAATAACTCATTCCTTGGGATGGAGACTTGAGAGAATTATTTATTTTTTAATTAATATTTTTATTTTTTCGTTATGGCACCAAGGCAAAAGCACTGCGTTCAGTTCCGCCACTCACCACGCAATGCATCGAAAACTTCGACAGAAACTGGGGAACAAACTAAATTCCCTCTGCCTTCCCTGCTTTATGCGTGATACACTATGAAACGGTTTTTTTTTATCTATAAATATAAATCTGTTTGTTGTTCATTTATTAAATTTTTAATCATATCTGCCGTTTACATATTGGCTTTTATGATAATTAAACATCGTTTTGAAGTTGAACTATATTCTATAATATTAATAAATAATTTATGCCAATATTAAGATAATATTGTAAGTAGTAATGAGGTCTACCGGTTTACTTACCTAATCTCTTGGACGCTAAAGGAATGTGGCGAGCCGATACTTAACAAGCTCGAGGAGTCGTTGCGACACGGTGCTTTACTATGTTATTAACTGTCAAAAGTAATAGAATCAAAATTTAGATCTGAGTCAGGTGAAACAAGCCAGCTTCTACGCGGATGTGGTTTCAACTGCGAAATTTGATAGCTCGCGTTGTGTATAGTAGGCGTCTCGAAACACAAGTGTTATTGATAGTAACATATTTGTACTTGGAACCCCCGTATACAGGCATTTTTGAGGCATTGCGTGTTGAGCGGGCGGAACTCAACGCCGGGCTTTCGTCTTGGTGCCGGAGCTACGGCACCTTTGCCTCGATTGGGGATCGAACACACAGCCGTCACGAAACAGTCACACCCTTGTGTCACCTACGTCCTTTCTGTACTAAACATTTAATAATAGTGGGTGCGTTTCGATATATAATATCATATGATATGATATATAATGAGTTACAACCAGTATATTAAGGAATTGCGCGCGCGGTAAAGGTCAATGATCATCCGTAGATCCGCTTCGACGCCCTCATGACCCTGTCCTGTGCTGGCGCCGTTGAACACCAGTAAATGTTCTCTGATTGCTGCACAAGTGTCTGTGTAGATATGTGATGTTTTTTATTTCTGTGCAACGTTCATATAAAAAATGCAATTATGTTTGCCTATTAGCGACTCGCTCGCGGCTTCGCCCGCTTGTATTACATAATTATTAATTTACTAGTCTATGTTATTTTCGTTGTTTAATAATATTATTTTAAAAAACAATATCTATATCTATACTTATTTAGAAAAATACTTATTTAGAAGTGTACTTTCTAAATGTGGAATAACACATTAAAAAATGTTTAAAATATCTATACCTATATTGAAAAGTAACGTTTCAGCCAATTTTTCAGAAAACATTTATTTCTAGCAACTATGTCGAACAAAAATCCTTAAATAGTATAACTTTTTTATTTATACACCGATTGAAATAAATGAAACATTGAATGTTTCATTTAGTTAAGGGAAGCTTGCCAAAATACAGTAGGGAAAACTGCAATCAAATCCGGTTTCTGAGATTAGAGTGAACAAACGCACAAACAAATAGACAAAAATTACGATAAAAAAGTATTATTTTAGGTTCTATTACGTTATTAAATGCGACCAATAACATTTTTTCTTATATAAATACAGACACCGAACCGTTACAATTTTATTATTAGTATAGATTGTTTTTATCCAAATCATACTTATATCAATATCAAACGCGCTTTCAAATCTGCTATGTAGATCCGGAATCTTAAATTTAAGTTGAAAGGACCAACCAAGGTTTTTTATATACGACGCTTAGTGGAATAAGACTTATAGACACTTATTTCCTTTTTTTTTATATAAAAATGGTGTTTTTTTTAAATGCATCGACTAATTGCTGGCTATTAATTATTGAAGAAAGTAAAATGGTTTTGTGGATTATTAAAATTATATTAAACTGAGGCAAGTCGTGGCGTAGGGGCACAAAGTAATGACAGGTTATGGGTTCGATTCCCACTCGAGGTAATGAAATATATAATATTTTCATTTTTTCGCTCTGGTATAGAGGCAACGCACGGCGTTGAGTTCAACACGCAATACCTCCAGAATTCGGCAGGAAGTGGGGAGCTAAGAGTCTTAACATTTTCTCTGCCTACCCCGCTATATGTGAAAACAGAATTAAACTAAACGAATTACTATTCTTCACACCAAAGTGTGATACATCAAAATATACTGTTGTCGCAATATAATTACAATTTTTCATTTTTATATATTTTTTTAAAATAACATTTAGGTATTTTCAATGGTTTTTGTACGGTGCGAAGTTTATTTTGTGGCGACACGGAAACTCATTTTCATCTCATTAACTTTTTTGTTTCGTAAATTGTATAATCATCTTCAATCATTGTTCTAAACATTTGCGACCTTAGTTTGTTAGCTATTACAATGTTACCATGAAATTTACTTTGTAAATCGAAATAAGAAATATTTTAGAATCTTCACAAATAGTGATTATAGTGACCATTAAATGTTACAATAAATCGGTATATATAAGTAATATATGTTGAATCTAATAGGTAAATATTTCAGAAATAACTGATTTAATAAAATATGTATTTAAATCCTTTATTGCACACAATATAAAAATATACAGGCACAAAAATGGGCTTATCGCAAAAAAGTTCTAACATTCATTTTTTACAAATATTTCCTAAGTGTGGATTAACACTTTAAAACTATTAAAAATAAATACAAACATATACGTACATAAATTATAAATATAATTAATATAAGTACAAAGACATACAAACTTAATAAATATATTATTTACAGAAATATGTGGAGTCGTCGCTTGGATGGGCGGGTGAGCGTGGCGAGGACTCGAGTTACGACTCGGAGTGTGATGACGATGGCGGGCACCGCACAGCGTCGCGGACCCCCTCTGACACCCTCGCCGCGGAGTTCGCGGAGTACGTCACCCTGGCTCCACCCCCACAGCCTAATCAGGTTTGTTTAATCTTAATTGTAATAATATGATTTTTAATATTTTTAACCATCATTACCTATCAACCTATCCTCATTACCTATCAACCTACATTCAAATTAAAGAAACAATATTTATAAACGTAAAATAATACTGAAAATAGGAAAACATAATTATATTTTTAGATTTAAATTATAATGTAAATAAACTATGCATATGAGATTTACTAACTTAAACTGTAACTGAAAGTGAGGAGCGGAGTGTCTTAACACTCTCGTTTTGCACACTGTACCTTGCTACATGCGGAATACAGTGTGAAGCTGAAAAAAAATAAGAAAATAATGTTATATTTACAAGATGTATCTTATGAGCCTATTCTGTATACAGTATAGATAATACATATTATGTACATTCGTCATATACGGTTACTGAACCCACGACCTCTAATGTTACTTACTCTCGCTCCAGTCGCAGCCATAATAGTCTTTATTATAATTTTGTTCTCCATTTTTAGATAAGTTACATAATTTTGAAACACAATATCTTGACCTTTTTATTTCGTAAATTTGTAGACCACATACAAAGGTGCAGAAATCACAATAAAAAAATAATTTATTTATTAATTAACAAATGATCAATTATTATTATTTAATTGTTAATTGCAATTAAAGTTGGCCCAGCTTTGAACATATAATACTATAGATATCACAAAAGTAGTCGGAGGGAATCTAGTGTTAAGACACTACGTTCACCATTTTGCGCCAAATTCTGGTGGCATTGTGTGTTGAGTGGCGGAATTCATCGCCGTACTTCACCTCGACACCAGAGCAAAGAAATGAAAATATAAAAGAGACGGAAACTTTTGGACCGAAGTGTAAAGATGAGATTGGTCAAAGTAAAGTAAAGGTGGATATGGTTTAAAAAATTGGTATTTTTTTAATTTTAGAATACTAAAAATCAGTACCTGAATTTATTAACCATACCATCTTTATCTCTATACATTCTGGGCCCAAAAATGTATGCAATCGTTTCAGTTTCCTTTAACTATCATTACCTCGAGTGGGGATTAAACCCACAACCAGTCGCGTTTACAGTCACACACTTGTGCCCCTGCGCCATTCATGGCGCTAAGGCGACAAGCAATTTAAAAATTTTTTTTTTCTAAATATATGTATAAGAATCAGTATACGATTACTGTGTATCGATTTCGATTCAATAATCGAAATCGATATACAGATTTGGCATTGATAATATAACACGTATTTTGGCATACAAATAATGTTATTACGGTTCTTAAAACACGCTTTTAAATCCTCCCACGTTTGGGCAGGTGGTACACCCCGCCAACCTGTATATTAATATATTGCTTAAGACAAATTATATTAATTTATTTACAACCAAAATTTATATATTTGTTCTATTTTAACAGGCTAAAATCGAGTTTGCGGTAAAACTAGGGTATTCAGAAAGGCTCGCAAGAACAGCTTTGCAAAGGCTGGGCCCGGATCCTCCTCGAAACGAATTGTTGGCAGAATTGATCAAGTTAGCAGCGAAGAGACCGCCCCGGGCCATCTCTCCGCCCTTGCTCTGCGAGCCTGAACCACTGCCCGAGCGAGCTCCGTTACGACACATCGTCATTGATGGTAGCAATGTGGCTATGAGGTAAATTTGACATTGTGTTTTTTTTTAGTATATAATAGTAAGTAATATATAAATATTAGTTATTATTAGCACAGGCTGTATTTTTTTTAGCTTCACGCTGTATCCCGCACATAGCAGGTTAGGCAGAGGGAAACTATTTCTGTTTTCCATTTTCCGCCGCCAGAGACATTTCGTGTTGTGTGGCGGATATCAACATCGCGCTTTGCCTCGACACCAGAGAGTAAAAATGAAAATAATTTAATGTCAAGTTTTTTGATTGATATCAAATTAAAAAAAACAAAGCAATTGTAGTATTTTTTTTATACTTAATAAAATAAAATAATATGAAGATCATTATGAGTATTTTTTTATTAAGGATTGTTTTATTAATTACAGCCATGGAAATAAAGAAGTATTTTCGTGTCGAGGAATTGAAATATGTGTGGAGTGGTTCCGAGCGCGGGGTCACAAGGAGATTACAGTTTTCGTGCCAAAATGGCGTAAAGAAGCCTCTCGACCAGACAATCCAGTAGCAGATCGGGATGCGTTGGAACGTCTAGAACGCAACCGAGTCCTAGTGTACACGCCGAGTAGACACTTGGGAGGCAAACGACTTGTTTGCTACGATGATAGATACATATTAAAGTTGGCCGCAGAAACTGACGGAATCGTAGTCTCCAATGACAACTACAGAGACTTAGCCGCCGAAAGCCCAGAATTCAGAAAGGTGGTTGAGGAACGATTGTTGATGTTTTCCTTTGTGAATGACAGATTCATGCCCCCAGATGACCCTCTCGGCCGGTCCGGTCCTACTTTGGATTGTTTTCTACGCGCTCCCCCGTCCCGCGCCGACCCGCCCCCCGCTTGCCCCTACGGCAGAAAATGTACATATGGGAACAAATGCAAATTTCACCACCCAGAGCGCGCTGGACGACCACATAAGTCCGTAGCGGAGAAATTGTCCGAACGCGCCGCTAGGAAAGCAAGAGATCTACATACACTAAGCTTACCACCCGGCGGAAGGCCCACTGATAACAAGAAACCTTTAGCTCGGGCACATTCCGCGACTCCACGACTCTCTGACCCGTCGTTGGTGTCTCATTTCGATCGCGCTCAGGTACCGGGACCGTTGCCTGGGCCTGGGCCGGGGCCGGGACCATCTCAACCAGATAATCCCCACAGGAAATTAGTTCGACAATTAACCCTTAACCCGGCGTGTGACCCCCGACTCCATTCGACCGCAGCACGGGTCTCATCGGCCCCAGTAGGCGCGGCTGCCGCCCTAGCCCCGCATATGTCAGGACTATCTTTGTCACCTTGTGCGTCCGAAGGTGCCCTCCAACATTGGGAGGCGAGACGTCGAATGCACTTCCATTTAACCGGAATTTTTCCCGAAGCTCAAGTGACAGAAGCAATGTCGACATACCCAGAAGAAGTTGACCCCCAGAAAATGTGCGCGATCATTCTAGATAGATACAGGCCCAGTGAGGCCAAATTGCCGAGACCCACACATTGAAGTGTTTCCTTCATTCTTTAAGGAAAACTTATCGAAAATGTGATAATTGTTTCACGCATTCAAATGCTGATTTGTGAATTATTCCTAATTTTCGAGCGAAATTAGGTTCTATGTTCATAGATGAATTGGTAGTTCGTTATCGAGTATAGATAACCAGCTCTGTTAAATGTAATTAAATACGTAATTCATTATACAAGTCTCGTGATTTTAATTTTTTTTTTGTGTGATTATCAAAAACATATATATATACAGACAAAATTGTCAAACTGCAAAATTAGCTGATTATTATAAATCATTAGGAATTTGATGTTGTTTAGGAAATAAAATTAAACACATATGATAAAATAAGGTTTTAGAAATGATGCGGTTAAATTATATTCTTGCTTTTTTAAATTAAAAAAGTAAGCAATGTCAAAATTTTGTCTAAAAGTGATACCTTTATATGATTTATTATTATTAATCATATTGATTGTGTCATTTATAAAAGCATGGGCGTAGGAAGAGGGGAGCAGGGTGGGCCGTGCCCACCCCAGAAATTTTACTTACAACAAAATTTGCCCCGGAAAAAAAACTACATGTACACGAACGTTCCAAGCTCCAGAACGAAGAAAAAATCTGTCACCGTGACTTTCCCTAGCCTGCCCTAACCATTTAAGGCAGACGGAATCTAGTGTTAAGACACTCCATTCCCCACTTTTCGGTTAATTTTAGCCACATCGCGTCTTAAGTGGTGGATCTGAACGCCGCACTTTGTCCTGTTGGCAGAGCGCGAAAATGAAAATAATTCATTCCTCCAAGTGAGAATCAAATTCAAAACCATCGATCGCTTGCGATCACGCTATGGCTCTGCGCCACGACGGCCTCAATTTTAATACAGGAGGATTTTTTTGTTAGTATGGCATATTAAAAAATTATTAACATTATACAGTAGCCGTCGTACATCCAAAAAAAAAATTAAAGCCCTCACCAATCGGTAGAAAGTTTAATTTTAACATAAAAAGGCATTATTTTGTACATTCAACTATATTAGACTAACACTTCTGGGAAGTGAATGTCGGTATTTAAGAAATATTTTCTAAGATTAGACTAAGAATTGACGAAATGATTATATTTCTGATTGTCGCATCCACGCATACTTTATATAATTACTAAACTGACTAATTTCCATGTATACTTATTATAATTTATATAAATGCACTTTAATATATATAAATGTTTTATTGAAGATTGCAAAAATATTTTGTAGTTTATAAATAAAGTGTTTGTTACGTTATATAAAGAATAAATTGTATATATAAATATTTACTTTAATTCTAATACATGCAATCATTGCAATGCAATGCAAATCTTAATTCCATTTACATTATAATAATAAAGAAATGATATTTCTTAACAATTAACGATGCATTAATTAAAGTTAAGTCTTCAAAGAAGTCGATTTTTTTATAAAATCATATACAAATTCACATTGAGTTTATTTTATAGGCTTTATTCACAATATTAGCTTATAACTGTTGAAAATTATTATAATATGAAGTTAAAGCAAAAATGGCCCAACTCTTGTTGAAATATTTTCGTGTATATTATCACTTTAATTTCATTTTTAAATTTCAAAAACTAGCATCACATATTTATATCGTTCTTTTCTCTGAAAATGAAATAATCTATATTTTTTTAATATTAGGAGTTTGCTTTTTTATGTTTACAATGTTCAATTCACGTTATTTGTGAAAAAATATATAACTCGATACTCGCATATATTACACATTTTAAATATTTTAACCGGATTAATCGGAAAAAAATAATAATAAGGTATTATTCGGTTAGGCCTTTTTTGCTTGATGCTTCAAACATAGTGTAAGTTGTATATTCGTGTGTATTGCAATAACTATTAACTTTGTGATGGTATATCGGTACTATGTACCTAGTAGAATGTTATATGTGTGTTGATCATTTAGACATATTATGTAAACAAATTTAAAAAGTTTGAATTGTGCGAAGATTTTTATATTTTTTTTTATATTATATGATATACATTATATATTGTTATTATGAGATGAGGCCAAATTTATGTATATGAAAGTAAATAGTAAATGATGAGATTTAAAATGGCGGCAAATAACATGGTTGTGTTGTTTTATTTACATAACAAAATGACTATGCAAAAATTAAACGCAAAAATCAATTTGGAGCAATAAATCCTAATAAACAGTTACGCCATTTAAATCGATCGTTTATAAAATGAGAAGGATATAAATTATATATCTATGACTTTATTGACATTATAAGTTTAATGTACATAAGGTGCTAAAGGCCAGATACATATATACGAAAATAGTCTAATTTATAGTTATAGTTAACTATTTGTTGTTTGATTTTATTAAATTGAACTGTTAAAAAAA
This sequence comes from Heliconius hermathena, assembly GCA_013403705.1. NCBI lineage: Eukaryota > Metazoa > Arthropoda > Insecta > Lepidoptera > Nymphalidae > Heliconius > Heliconius hermathena. Next base: position 36,729 of record JAAIXJ010000637.1, on the reverse strand, counting down.
ACCTTAAATGCAATGCATCAAACGTAAGATAAATATTATCTGCTTGTTTGCTATACTTCAAATAACATTATTTTTTCTACAAATTTATTTGGAGTATAGCATTCATATTTTTTTAGTTTTAATAAACATTTTTTGTCAATTAAGTATTGCTACAATAATGGACAAAATTTGTTTTTTTTAATATTACTATGTTATGTATAAATAATTACTTAGAGCACTAACAAACTGACATATATTTAGCACAGTGTTAAAAAATTTCAAATAAGGAATGTGAAAATTATGTCTATAAAGACATTATAGCAATAAATTACTTTAAGAATTAAATATCTAATTAGGATAATTGTGTTTATTTTAAAATAAAACATCTTCTTTCCTTATAATAATATTGTACAGAAACAATAAATAAATAGCTTTATCGCTTTTTTGCATAACAGGGTATACAGGAGGAACCTAGTGTCAAGACTTCCCTCTCTGTTTCCCTCTTTCTGCCCAATTCGGAGCATAGCGTGTTAAGTAGTAAAACTCAACGCCGCTTTTTGTCTACCAGAGCAGGGTAAGAAGATAATTTTCATATAATCATTCCCTCGTTTGGGTATCGAGCCCTATCGCATTTGAATTCATACATTTCTTATATAAATGAGTGAATATTTACACACTTACACTTGCCAATTCCATTGCTAACCGCGCGACCAGGAAACTACAACAACAAACATACGTTCAGTCCCACTCGAAGAAAAAATATTGCATTTTCTTACTTATTTTGTAAATATAATAACAAAGCGAAGCGCTGCGTGTCAATTAACACGCAATATCTCAAAGTGGACAATGAAATGCTTTAAAACTAATGTTAAAACTATGTTGTTCCTTTTGGGAAACATAGGATCCTATTGCCTTCCCTGCTATAGGCAATCGAGGATTTTGTTGCCTATTTTTAGGTTTGATCATCATAACAGCTGCCATCATGATACTCAAATATAGTGCCATAAGCACCAGAATATTTTAATAGCACTTATATTAGTACACAAAATATTAGTAGTTAAATAAAGCTCCTTAATTTTTATTATATATTAATTTTATCATATATGCTATTACATTGTTCACTTAATAAAAGCTTGTTTAAAAGTAGAAAGAGAAATTAAACTAATATATGCAAAGGAGGTTTGACAGGAATAAAGAGAACTCTGCACAGTTATGTTTTGAATATACAGTATTCATTTATTTTTCTTTTAATTTCACCCTATTGGGATTGTTACTTATTTTCTTCAATATCATTCTCATATAAGTCTTACTATCAGGTATATTATCCTGTTTCTCTGATATTTTAATGAATTCTTGACCAATAAACTGATTTTTATCCTTAGTCTCATCTGTATTTGACGGTACAAAGACTCTGCTTTTTTTATTTGATCTGTATAAATATGGATCACATTTGACTTCATCTATGTGCATGGATACATCTTTTTCTAAACACAATGTAGCTTCACTATTTACTTGAATTTTTGGCACAATAGGTTTATATTTATCTGATATTTCTTTTACTTTTTTACTTAAATCTAACAAAGTATCAGTTTTAACTCCTAGACAACTTGTTTGAATACCAAAATAGCTTTTACATAAAGTCCTTAAGTTTTTGACACAAACAACAGGTATATGGAAGGCAATACATGCATCAATTACAGATTGAGCTATACTGTGAGGGTTAATTAAGGATTCCACTATTACCCCAGATATTTTTTTTGTTTGTATTACCTCATAGCATTCAGATATACCAAAATATAATCCATCTACTTTTCTGAAAAACAAAATAATATTTTTAATTTATGTGTATATAGTATAAGATCTTTATTTACAGTTTGCAAAAAAGTCTTTCTATTGTGTGTTATATTGTTATGTCAGCTTTATTTGAGCAATGCTTCTGTATAGGAAAGAGCCTTGATGCACAAGGGTGTGACTGTAATGCGATAGTTGTGGGTTCAATCTCCATTCATTATTTCTTTTGCTAGGACACCAAGACGTCCACGTTTTTTTATTAACTGAAGCAAATAATAATTACACAATTTATTTAATCCTTACCCAGACCGATACAAATAGACAGATGATGAATCCACTGCCATTTAATTGACTTTAAGTGTTTCGGAATAGAATAGGATTAAAAGAGAAACTTTTAATCTGATTCAAAAAGACATTTAACATTTACAAGTTTATAAATTTTATGACATTCATATTTATAAAAGAAACATAAATGGAGGTGAAACATACTTAATTGGTGGAGGTTTTGGTCGCTCATTTTTCTTCATTGATTTAATTTCCTTCCAATGTGGTTTTACGAAATTAGGGATAGGAACACTATATTTTTTAAGGATTTCACCTATATCATTGGCTTCTGAATCAGAGACATCTGGCCTGCAACGTTAAATGTTATATATAAATAATGATATAAATTGATGTAATTCTAATTAATATTATATATTTTACCAAAAAGGAGCATCTGGACGACAAATAACATTTTTAATCGTTTTCTTTATTTTTCCTTTGCTGATTGTGCCTTTCTTTTTCTTCAACTTCTTTGCTTCCATCTTATTTATAATACACTGTCGTTATTACTAGTTATTCTACACGAGAACATGAAAAGTTTTGTTTTTAATAAGATAACCTAAAAAACTGATGTTTCCGAACAAAATATAAATAAATCAATGTCATTTGTTCTTTAGTTACAGATTATAAATATATACTTATAAGTTATAATAAGGTCGTAACTAATCGGTCTCTGTACTTGAAAGATTAATAAAAAAAAATAATTTATTATTGAAATAGATAGAACCCAAAACGATGATTTTTAAAAGATCTCAGAAACAGTTCAACTGATTTAAATGCAGTTTTCTCTATTGGATTCTGGCAAGCTTCGCTTAACATTTAGTTTTTATGTTATTACAATCGGTTCATAAATAAAAAAGTTATTCTCTACTTATTAGTTCTTGACATTAAAGTAATAAATTTTAGGTTGAGAAAATTGCTACTTGCAAAGAGAGTTATTTTATACAACTGTTTTATTGAATTAGCTTAATCTTTAGTTTGCGATGTTTTGTTGTTTGATATTCTTTGTAAAATTATTATTAGTATGATGATAGAAAAAAAATGAGATTGTACGATGATAAAAAACATCGAGATTTCAAGATTTGGGATTCTTTAATGTAAGTTGTCATATATATACAACCAATGAAAAGAAATTTTGAAACCTTATTATTTTTTTTAATATTTTGTTTGCTTACCTATGTGTTACCTATGTGTACCGTGTTTTTTTACGTGCATATACTTATTTACGCGATACCAAAACAGAAACAAATAATACTAAAATTTTTATCTTCTTATCTTTCTGTATACAGGAAGTGTCAGCATCACTTTAAATGAAACCACAGTTTTAACTACTCTATAAACGCCTAATACAATTAAAAAAAAATTATTCCCAAAAAATAAAAAGTGTTTTTTCATGCATACACCTCATTCTGAAATTGAGTTATAAGTATTGACGGTGAACTTCAAAGTTGATTAACCTTTAGTAGTATTTTTGTAGTAGTATGTGTTTACGTTATTGGTATCTATGTGTAACTGCGTCACACGAAATACAGGTATAGATAAACATCGTGAAATGAAAAAAAAATACTACGTCTAAGCTGTTGAGACATCTTGATTAAAATTAATGTCTTGATATAAAAATATTTTACCCTATATTCTGTTCCCGTAAAAGGTGCGCTGACACTTCCACCCTATATACGGAACATTTGTACTGATTGTTTTGAGACTGGCATTAAAAGTTCGAGGGGTTGTAGAGCAACATATAGGCTATTAATTATTCCCAAATTCTCGTGGATTCGAAATTTACGCGGGAAAAATCGGATACCCTACCCAAATAGATGTGACGTAACTAAACACTTAATAAATATTTTTTTAACAAAAAATAAACTGACTTTGAACAAACTAAAAAGTATAAAATAAATTTACTTAACATAAAGCAATATAAAGTACTTTAATTTTGTTAAAAAAAATAATTAACGAAAGATTTTATAATTTTCAAATCGGTACCAAGTAAAACAAACAAGCTTAGTAATTTGATATTGAAGTAAGGTTGTTGTAGCATTAGCTAGGTTTGTTTTTTTGTTAAAAAAATATTTATTTTACGATTTTAAGTAATGGGTGACCTGAAAAGGATGCTTGTCGATCGAGTACGTAGTGGTTGTACTATTACATAGTAGCTTCACTCTTTAAAAAATATTCTGGCGAATTGAGAACCTTTCCCTTTTTTAAAGTCGGTTGAAAGTGAGAACATCTTTTTTAAACTTGGTTAAAAAGAAATGCAACGATTGGGGAATTTCATTTCTGGCGAAAAGTTTTGACAATATTTTTCCTTGTAACTATTACATTAAAAGTAGTACAACTACTAAGCCCATCTATAGTCTTCATCAAGAGTTACACGTCATCAAATTGTGATATTCAAAAGCAAACACACGAGTCTTTACAAAAAATACTCAAATCCTTATAAGTGTGCCTATAAAATTTAAAGTGTTCCCTCGATTTCTCCAGGATCCCGTCATCAGATCTTGACGTGGTCACCATCGTGGTGCTGGGGCACAATGTGTGATTGTGTGAGTGACTGGTGGGTTTAATCCCCACTCGAGGAAATAAAAATATTTTTTTAAACGTATATTTTCATCTCTTCGCCCTGGCGTCGAGGCAAAGCGCGACGTTGAGTTCCGCCACTCGCACGCTATGCCTTCAGAATATCTTAACGCTTTTTAACATTTCTGTTATTCCACACTTAGGAAAGAAAAATACTTAATAAGTTCTTTGATTTTCACGACGACGATTTATTACACATACACAATAGTTTAATTTAAAATGAAACTATTTTAACCGGATTAATCACGTATATTTAAGGTTATACATTTTGGAAACCCGACGTTTCAAACACTTTGCAGTAGTCCGTGGTCACGGGTAGACTGAGGTGGCATTCGTCTGTTAGCTGACATAATTATTATATCAAACTGCTAACGATTTCTTAATTGCCTCGCGTACTGCCCTGGATTCCTGCAGAATGAGCTGATAGTATCTTGCCCTCTGGTATGGTGGGCTTGAGACTTCAATGATTTTATGAGTGGGTCCCAGGTGGTAGAAAGTTTCTAGCCATCCATTTCAGTAGCCTCGTGGATCATTCTAGGAATGTATCTGTTTTCCTTTCCTAAAATAGTTTCATTTAAAAAGAAAAATACTTATTTAAAAAATGTATAAAAATTTTAACGTAGCGGGACTCGAACCCGCGCCTTCAAGGTTCACGGTTCGAGTAATGTAGATACAGCGTGAAGCTGAAAAAAAAAAGCTATATTCAAGTTCCCTTCCCGTTGACCTACAATCATGAAATTGGTATGGAACTCTGCACAAATCCAATTCGCATTTCACCATTTTTTATTTTTTTAAACTAATTTTAGAGTAGGCAGAGAGAACCTAATGTTAAGATTTCTGAGACTATTTTCATCACTTTCAGCCGAACTTCCGAGGCATTGCGTGTTGAGTGGCAGAGCTTCACGCAGGATAGAAAGAGCCAGAGCGAAAAAATTTAAATATCAATAAATAGTAATTTAATCCCTCGAGTGGGGATCGAACCCACAATCGTCAATATGTATATCGTTACAATCACACGCTTGTGCCCCTACGCCACTACGGCCTGAGTTTAATGTCATGTTTTGTACGTTTGAATGGAGTTTTAGAAGATTTTATTACTTTTCGCCGAATTCTAGACGCATTACGTGTTGAGTGGCGGTACTCAACGACGCGCTTTGTCTAGACACCAGAGCAAAGAAATGGAAATATAAAATTTAAATAAATATTTCATTTCCTCGGGTGTGGATTGTTTAAACGCTAAGATCTCTGGATTTACTGTTCCGACTTATTTCCTTTTTGTTTTGTATGAAAGCTATATTCATCACTAGTGCTATATAACATTAAGGCGTAAGTCTTAGTTAGCCGTAAATAAAGAAATAACAAAAATAATGATAGCCAATTCGATGGCTATTATATTACATTAAGAGCGTGCGCTGCAACCTTAGTTAAATATATGTCACTTAGTTAAATATATGTCACTATATTGTTTGACAAAATATTCTATTCTATTAGTTCTAAAAAAATGTCCATGATACCGTATGATATCTCACCGTATCATGTATAATGATCTCAATAATTAAAAATTGCAAGGTGTTATTTTGTTGCTTTTGATTTGCCATGAATATTGATAGTGATTGAGATTTACAGGCAAAAATTATTCCATCATCAAAGAAATTTTGCAAGATAAACTTTGGCTGTATATATTTATGTAATTTAGACGAATACTTTTCGAGAAAAAGTAAAATTAAAATAATACAACGACGCGACATTTACGGCCGCATGCCTAGGTTGGACTCCCGTGGGGGCCCTTGCCGCTGATGACATGACGCAGCCTCGTAGTGCTTGCACTTTGTCAGAATTATTTTAAAAAACAAGTTATTCATGATTATATGTAACAATCTGTTGGCAAATGCAATATAATAAAAGTAATATAATAAATAAGTGGTTTACGGGCGAAGCCGCGAGTGGCCCGCTAGTATTATAATTAAATAAAGTAAAAACCAAAATAGCATAATATATTCATAAACATTACATTGAAGTTGACAGAGTGACGGTATTTCTTATTCTGCTACAATTTTTTTTTTCATTTTGTACATTTCTTTGGTCTTTGGTTACATTTCATAACAAAATTATACGGGTATTAGTTAAACAGAAAATATCTAGGGAAAAGAACCTTCTAAAATATTAGGACCGTGAATAAGTTCGCGTTGATTTTTGAGAGATGGCGTTGCGGCACTCTGTGCATGGAATTTCGTACGGTAACGCATCACCAAAGTAGTACTATATGTAAACTCAAATTATAGTAGAATAGTGTTTACTACAGTGTCAACTACATATTTATTTTCCCTTTGTGAAAATGTGTACTTTTGTGCCAAATAAAGTGTTTTTGCGGGGAATTTTATTGCACTGCTTTATTCAGAAAAAATCTGCAGCAGAAGCACACAGAATTCTCGTTGAGACAATGCTTTGTCGAATACAACGTGCAGAGACTGGTTTAGGCGCTTCAAAAGTAATGATTTTGACCTTGAAGACAAAGAGCGTTCTGGAGCACCGACAAAATTTGAA
>JAAIXJ010000637.1:0-28571 GCA_013403705.1 Heliconius hermathena | reverse complement strand
TGTTGAGTGGCAGAACTCAACGCCGCGCTTAGCCTCGACACCAGAGCGAAGAAATGGAAATATAAATTTAAGTAAATATTTCATCTCCTCGAGTGGAGATCGAACCCACAACCAGTCGATTTTACAGTCACACTTCGTGCCGCTGCGCCACGACTGGCCTACATTAGACATATTATTCAAAAAGGAGCTTTATCTTTTAGAACAGACACAGCTGTTATACCATTGTCTTGAATGAAGTGTTTTGGAGGTAGTTTCTTATAACTTACCGTATTTGTTTTAGAAAGAGGTAATTTCATATATTTTGTTGTATTTTATACTATAGATACGTCACTTGGATTTTCAAATATGAATTAATAAAATCGTTTCTTTTTATCTTATACTTTCTAACTTGACAATAAAATAGAACGTGGTACTTTTAAATGTTCCATAAAGAATCACTGCTTTACAAGTTTACTATTTTGGAAGATAGAATATAGGGTGCAGTGTTCTATTTAGAAGAATATAATAAATCTCTTACTTAGAAATGGTTGCGAAAAGGTCGCATTTTTTGTTGGTGCTGTCGGTTAGCGAATACCGTATTGTTCCGGACGGGATGGGGCGGGGGCTGTAATAATGACTAAAGTAAGGGTGCAATGAAACTTTTACCTGAGGCTCGGGTAATGCATCGGGTGCTTAGTTACGTGCAATACGGTCTTAGTGTCAGTGGTTATTCATTTTTGTAATGAATCCTAGAAATAATATTGAGAAATGGATACTAGCGGATTGGAGTACCAACCGGTCACCCGAAGTACCAAAAAACACGGAAGTCAAATCTGAACAGAGTAAGGAACAGAAGGCAGTGGATAATTCATGTAAGTACAATTTTAAGCATAATTTTAGTCTATATATTTCTCATTTTGAATAGAAATTTCGCGGTGAGACTGTATCTAGTCCATACATGAATAGGAAACTCCTTGGTATACCTTAAAATATCTTATATGAATCTGTTTTATTTGTTATATTGTTTATAACATATATGTATATTCGTGTAATAAGATAAATATTTAAAATATTTAATCTCTATTAGGAATAGTAACTAAGTTCAAGTTATTAAAAAATGTTTTAGAATCTTTGATAGATATATATTATATATTAACCAAATATATTACAATATATTGCCATTTTAAAGTAATTTATCTATTTTATCAACAAGTCGTTTTTTAGCATCAAAAAAACGTTTAAAAGCAAACGAAAGCGCGGGAAGCACGATTAATGCACAACCAGAGGAAAGAGACTATTCACCGAGTGCATCGTCCTGGGCGCCCACTGACGAGAGTTCGTCTTCAGAAGATTCTGATAAGGTAGTTTTTTTTATTAAATTATATATTTTTATATTTTTTTTGAAGCCAGTAGTGGCGCAGAGGCACAAAGTGTGACTGTAATATCGACTGGTTGTGGGTTCGATCCCCACTTGAGGAAGTGAAATATTTATTTACATTTATATTTTCATATCTTCGCTCTGATGTCGAGGCAAAGCGCGGCGCTGAGTTACGCCACTCAACACGCAATGCCTCCAGAAGTCAGAGGAAAGTGGGGAACGGAGTGTCTTAACACTAGGTTCCCTCTGCCTACCTTGCTCTGTGCGGGATACAGCGTGAAGCTGAAAAAAAACTACAAATTATTTCACTTACTAACTACAACAATTTAGTAATAGCTTTTATCGTATTTCCAGGAAGTCAAGAGTAAAACAATTAAAATGGAACAATACATTCGTCAATACGTTAAAAAGAGGAATGGTAAGAAAGTACCGACACCCGTTCACAGACCTAACGCAGTCGTAAATGTTTTACAAGAACGCCAGATTAACGGAAACAATAGGAGCCTAAATGATACACGAAAAAGGAAATATGGGGATATCCCAATTACAAGTAAATCTTTACCTGATTCTACTCAAAAGAAGATATCGCCGCCGAAAGATGCAGGGGTAAAAATAAATGCCAGACAACAAGCAATTTTAGAAATGAAGAAGACTTTTGAAGAACTGTTCACTATCATCAACGATATAAGACCTGCTTGCCAAACTCAAGTTACTGTAGAGAATAATAATGCCAATGGAGAATCTTTTGAAGTAAATACATTAGATCCTTCTATTTCTAAAGAGAAAACTATTGATCCAACCTATGATAGTGAGCGCAGTGAACGAAGTCAGAGCGAGGAATCTGACCGATCAAATGATAACGTTCTCATTACAAACAAATATCACAGAATACAAACGGAGACTCGAGTAGAAAACCAAAAGAATACTGAAAATGAAGAATGGGTATTGGTCACTTAATATATATAGTATATCCATATAATTGTTCCCACTACTAACTAGAATTTCATAAATCATAAATTTACTTCTTTTCGTAAAATGATCTCATTTTGGATCTTTTCTTATTTTTCATTAATCCTTTCTAATAACTCAACTATTACTTATAAGAATTTCCAACGCCTTTCTTTTGAAAAATGATCTTTTCGTCTACAATATTATACTTATATTTTCATTTCAGATACCTATTGGAAGCGGTAAGACTCTCATTCACAAAGACAAATTCAGGAAGGTTAACTGGAAGTCCTACACTATTGCTACTCGGACATTACTCCTAGCTACATTTCCACGAAGGTACTTTGAATATTATAGAATCTTTTTTTGCTCTTCAAAACCAATGTAGAGTTAGAAATTATAACAATGTATTTCATAGCTTTATTGTAGAACAGTTTTAAAGATAAAGAAGAACAATTTTCTTACTTATTATGTCTCACTAAAACCAAGGTGTTTATGCGATCAGATCAGAGTCAATGTTTTGTTTTTGATTTCCCTGCTGTGGTAACAAGAGAAAGCGCGACGTTGAGATGAAATGTAGAATATGGATCCCAACCATTCTATGTTAATATTTAATAGATTAGATAGATTTAGAACCGTTAATATTTAAAGTCATTAAACTCATTAACAATTCATCTATATATGTTCATCTACAGAATATTAGCAACACACTCGCTGACTGGAAAACGTTCACCTGCATTCCAAGATAAACCGGCAAAAATGTGTCTTGACCCTAAGATCGTCTCTGATATTATTATAGAAATAACTTCGAAGTTTAAAGTAAAAGAAAATTTAGTAAGGTATGTAGATATGTATTTTGAAATATGCTAGTTTGTATGACGACGGCGAAAACTGCCTTAATATTTGATTTTTTTTAATGCAATTGTTTTTTTTAAAGCAATTGGTAAAAGTTTAAAGTAAATCGGTATCAGTACTTTTGGATATAAGCGTGATCATACATACAGACAGAAAAATAAGAAAAAAATGTTTGCTTTCTATTATTCTTTTTAAGTGTCCCTCTATCCTTTCCAGTCAAAATTACTAAATATACAGACAAAATATTTCTGCCGAATTCTGGACGCATTGAGTGTTGAGTGGCAAAACTCAACGCCGCGCCTTGCCTCGACACCACAGCGAAGAAATGGAAATATAAATTTAAGTAAATATTTCATCTCCTCGAGTGGGGATCGAACCCAGAACCAGTCGGTTTACAGTCACACTGTGCCCCTGCGCCACGACTAGCCTCAACAAAATTTTACAACGATAATTTTATTATTTATTTTGTTTGAAAAAATCACTTTTTTCAATTTTGGGAAAAAATTTTATTAATTGTATTAGGCTTTTATAGAATAGTTAAAACTGTGGTTTCATTTAAAGTGATGCTGACAAAAACGCTCTGTATATAAAGAAAATCGAAAATGGGTCAAACCTGTAGGTACTTCCTATATCCGTAGATTATAATTCGTTTCTAAACAATTGTACATATGATGGTTCAAAGTGTATTGTTTTTCAGAGGTATAATAACAACTAAATGTGCAGATGAATGCAAAATGTTTAAACAGCGATTGAAAAACAAAAAATCTAACAAAGGTCCACCCTCTCTCGCCAAGGACACTCCTGCACAACAATAAAAATGTTATTGACATTTAAGTTATTAATTTGAATGAATTACCAAAGGATATTTTGTATACGTAATATTGACAGTACCATTAATACTCAATTATTGTGTAATTTTAAACTCGATGTACTTTTTTTTATTTTTAACTATTATTGGTTGAATAAATGTGTTTTTTTAGAATTATTATTTTTCTTTTTTTGTGTTGTAAGACTTACACATAATTTTTTCACATATTCTGTCTCAAGATTTGATAATTTTAATCAGGAATAAATCATAATCATAAAGTCTCCGTAAATTTTTCATAATATGTTATGAAATATATGTTAAAATTGGAATGTAAAGAAGTGACGTAAACTGAATTTTTTTAAAATTTAACATTACCCATACGAGTAAAAAAGTACAACATTTTAAAATATCAAAAACATATATTTTCAATATATAAAATAGATTTATAAATAAAATCACATTTCTTTCAATTGCCTTGTTGGAAGATTCCAAGTGGTGAAAGTACTAGGTCAGTGTTAGTGCTAGCAATGATTGCTCTCATCAACATCATGTCGTCTGGCGTGAACCTCCACCCACTTAACTGGCCAAGACTCTTAAGATTTGGACAATTGTCCATTAATAGCTCCACTGTATCTCGAGTTAAGCGAGGCGCTAACGGGAACCATATGCCTTCTAAATGGTCGAACCGGTAACGCCGTATCATCCTGAAATTGAAATTAAAGTTTATTTTAGAATTATATAGTGAAAATAATTTGGATCTGTTATGAGATATAATTTATCATTGCTAATTTTGAAAAAGCATTAATTAATATTTTTTAATTAGCCTCACGCTGTATTTTGAACATAGCAGGGTAAGCCGAGGTAACCATCGTTAAGACACTGTTCCCATTAAGACACATTCATTTAAACTTGGACAAAACAAATGGAGGCATTGCGTGTTACCGGTGGAACTCAACGCCATGCGTTACTAGACGGAGGAAATGAAAGTATTTATTTTCCTGGAATCAAACTCTAGGGAATCCACTCCAAATCCTGCACGATTCGCCTCATTTAATATGACAAATGTATTATGTTTATTTTTTGTAATGTTGAAATTTAAGAGTAAATATCCAAATAGCTTATTTTAATTTTTTTTTAAATCAGCCATTGCAATAAGCCATTGTCATGTAGCCATGTCTAATACTATGGTTTCAATATATAAAAGCTTAATCGTATTAAAAAAACTTTTTTCTATTTAATAATTATATGTTACATATTTCAATTGACCTTAAAAACTAACTCATAGCTTAGTTACTCACCGCGCCATGTCGTTATCATCCAATTTTACTTCATCACCTATGATTAATTTTTTAAGTTTAGGACTTCCCGTCATCAGATACCTTAAACAAGACGCTGAAAGATTCCCTTGTATTATTTCCAGATGCTCGAGCTTATTAAATGGCACCTCTTCTTCATGTGTTGCGGTTTGTATAGAATAAAACTCCAAACTCTCTAAATTCTGACAAGTTTCCGCTATTCTCGTAAAATTGAACGAGCCAAGGGATCCGGAAAGCATTAATGTCACTATTTTATATCCTATTTTATCCAATAATTGATGTAATTCGTGACATTGAAACTTATTCAGTTTTATCTTATTTAAACATGAAAAATCCTTAACCATTTGTAGTACTCCCTGATCTGGTTCTTCTAAGTAAATTGTTTCTATCATTGGACATAAAACGATCATTGCCTTCATAGTTCTAGAGTTTGTTTGAACATCATGTATATATTGTAACTTTGTTTGAAAGCCTGACGGGCAGTCGTTATTGTAAAGATAATATAGAGCCTTACCAACAAAATTATAAGAACCTAAATTAGTAAGATTCGGTAGTCTTCTAATAAGAAGTGCAACGTCTGTGTGATCGACATTTTCTTCCCCATATAAGCCTATATTTACTACCGTTAAACTATGAGTCAGCTGCGGATTACCTGTTAGCATCGCATCAATACCTATTTCAGTGATATCAGTTTCACCCGACACATCGAGTAGTTTTAACACTTTGTTATTTTCGCCTATAAATTTGAGCACTTCATCATTAGCTATGTAGGGTATATTTAGAGCAGTTAAGTTTGACAGGTTCTTAATGATTTCATACAAAAGGGACAGCTGTTCATCTTTAACCCACACGCCTTTTAAATTCAGAGTTGTCAGATGTCGGCCTTGTTCTGCAATCAGTTCAAGGACTTTCCTGTAATAGTGACAAGGGAAGATACCCGTAGCCAAGCTCTTAACATTCTCTTTCAAGAGTAATCTCATTGTATAATATCTAATCGATGGATCTAAGTATTCTGAGCTTAATATTAAATTTAGGAGATCTTGGAATATATCACTAGTCGCACCCATACTTTCGTAGTACGACGATATCATTGTGAACGGTAGGGCCACATCTTCCTCGGACGTGGCTTGGGACAGAGCGTGGATTAGTTGCCTAGCTACTAATGATAAAGTCACTTCTTGTAACGGAGCCACAGGACATTTGGGCGACATTTTCACAACACTTATACTCAACTTCGACTCTCACTCACTAAAGAAATTAACTGTTACAAATTGAGCATCACAATAGGTACTGTAACTTTCGGTTTTCAGGACAGAAAGAAGTGAAAAATCCGTATGGCTATTTAGCGCGCGCGCATCTCACGCTTGGCACAGTGCCAGTACTATATAATTCACACACACACAAGACTCGGACATTATTTATAGAACTTTTATATGCAAAACGTGTTTACAGTTGCGTCGTACATAATACACATTCTAATTTAGTTATATCAAAATATAATGTGATATGGGGTGTTCAGGTAACGCGTATATAGATTATATGGATATAGATTTACCAAGGCACATAAAATTATTTAGTCAGCATCACGCTGTATCAAGTACACAGCAGGGTAGGCAGAGGGAACCTAGTGTTAATACACTCCATTGCCCACTTCCCGCCGAATTCTGTGTCGGAACTCAATGCCGCACTTTGCCTCGACACCAGAGCAAAGAAATTAAAATATAAATTAAAATAAATATTTCATCTCTGCGAGTGGCGACCGAACCCAAAACCAGTCGACTTTACAGTCAATCTTTGCGCCACGACTGGCCTCAACTTTAGTTAAATTTTTATATGAATTTATTTGTAGACCTCTTGTTTGAACCATAATTCGTGATAAAAGTTAACTCTGCTTGCGTTCGTTAACTGGCGGCTCCTGTTTCGGGATAATATTTTTACCCCACTAGTAAGGTTAGTTTGTATTAAAAAACATAAACATAAAAAGATTTTGATTGTAAATTACTAAATAAAAAAATTGGGTGCGATCAGCTTAACGATATTAAAACTTATATACTTTACAAACTATAAAAGCTCAGATTTCAAAATTATACTAAACTTAAATTTTTGAGTGTTTAAAAAGCTCAAAAATTCAAGTTTCAGTTAAATTGAAGCTAGTTATGCCAATTTATTGTTATCTCTTTGAAAATAAAATTACGAACTTACGTAAAATAAATAAACTTAAATACATTTTAATATTAGGACCTTGAATAAGTTCTCGTTGCCTGAAAGATGGCGTTGCGGCACTGTGCATGGAATTTCGTACGGTAACGAATCACCAAAAGTACTAAGTATAATTTGAGGTTACATATAGTACCAAAAGTACTATATGTAACCTCAAATTATAGTAGAATAGTGTTTACTACAGTGTCAACTACATATTTATTTTCCCTTTGTGAAAATGTGTACTTTTGTGCCAAATAAAGTGTTTTTGCGGGGAATTTTATTGCACTGCTTTATTCAGAAAAAATCTGCAGCAGAAGCACACAGAATTCTCGTTGAGACAATGCTTTGTCGAATACAACGTGCAGAGACTGGTTTAGGCGCTTCAAAAGTAATGATTTTGACCTTGAAGACAAAGAGCGTTCTGGAGCACCGACAAAATTTGAAGACAGAATTGGAGGCATTGCTTGAAGAAGATCCATGTCAGACGTTAGTAGAGCTCGGGAAAACGTTACAAGTAGATGCGTCAACAGTTTCAAAACGTTTAAAAGCGTTAGGAATGATCCAAAAGCAAGGGCATTGGGTGCCGTATGAGTTGAAGCCGAGAGACGTAGAACGACGTTTTCTCATGTGTGAATTGTTGCTTCAACGGCAAAAGAGAAAAGGTTTTCTGCACCGTATCGTCACTGGGGATGAAAAGTGGATTCACTACGACAATCCAAAGCGAAAAAAATCGTGGGGCATGCCGGGTCACGCATCAACATCGTCGCCAAAACCAAATATCCATGGTTCTAAGCTTCTTCTCTGCATTTGGTGGGATCAGCAGGGCGTAATTTATTATGAGCTGCTTAAACCTAATGAAACTATCACGGGAGCTCGCTATCGACTTCAGTTGATGCGTTTGAGTCGCGCTCTGAAAGAAAAGCGGCCACTATACGAGCAGAGACACGACAAAGTGATTTTATTACATGATAATGCTCGGCCACATGTGGCAAAACCAGTCAAAACTTACCTGGAAACACTTCAATGGGAAGTTCTACCCCACCCGCCGTATTCACCGGACATAGCCCCCTCCGATTACCACTTGTTTCGGTCGATGGCGCACGGTGTAAGCGAGCAGCGCTTCCATTCTTTTGAAGAAGCCGAAAAATGACTTGATTCCTGGATGTGCCTCGAAAGATGAATCGTTTTTCCGACAGGGGATACAATTGCTACCAGAGAAATGGGAGAAAGTGGTCTCTAATGATGGACAATACTTTGAGTAATCTCATTGTAAGCATTATATTTTAAATTAATTAAAAAAAAACAACTTATTCAAGGTCCTAATAATAATAACTTAAAGAATAATTACTTACGTAAAACTTTACTAAACAATAATGTTAATAACATGAAATCTCTATTATCACAAATCCTATATATCTATTCCGTATGAGATTCGTGCAGAATATTTTTCAAGTCTGAGGTCCAAAAAATTTGAAAAATATTGAACTAGGTATATATTTAGCGTATGGCTTTTATTTTTTATGCTTCCATCAAGAATTTTATGCTTCCATCTACCTTTTTTTTCTATTATTTTTTTTATAGAATAAATAAAAACATATATTCAAAGTTTTATTTGAATAACTTACTTTTGTCTTTCTACAACCTTAAGGATTTCTTACGCTAGTCTTACGGTGGTAAGCAACACAAACATGTTACAGTGTAGTTCGTAGACAACTCTGCGTTTTAAATCTCGCTGTACGCACCTTAAAAAATAAAATTAAATAAAACAATAAAAAGCTTAAATATTGTTAGTTATTTTTTTAGATAGTTAAAATTATAAAGATTTTTATCAAATATATAGTTTACGTAAATAATACTTAATTTGCTTTTTTTTGCCAGAACCAGAACTAATTTGGGCCATTTACCTTAAGTGGTTAAATCAACTTTCCAACTTCTAAGAAAAAAAATCTAAAACATTTAAATCCGATTTATTTAGTGCATAATATATCAAATCAAAATCAGCTTACCGCTGTATCCCGCACGCAGCAGGGTAGGCAGAGGGAACCTAGTGTTAAGACACTCCGTTCCTCACTTTCTGCCGAATTCTGAAAGCATTGCGTGTTGAGTGGCAGAGTGTAATGTATAATATAAAGTACATAATTCATAACAATACATTCTTTTTTACTTAAATACACTTATTATAATAAATCTTAATCTTTTTTAATGAGTATGGAATATCATTTAACCCTAGGTTTCCTCGACCTACCCTGCGATTTGTGGGATATAGCGTCATAAAATAAAAATAAAAAAATAAGAATTTAAAGAGGCCGGTCGTGGCGCGGATGCACAAAGTATGACTGTAAAATCGACTGGTTGTGGGTTCGATCCCCACTCGAGAAGATGAAATATTTATTTACATTTATATTTTCATTTCTTCACTCTGGTGTCGAGGCAAAGGGCGGCGTTGAGTTCCGCCACTCAACACGCAATACCTCCAGAACTCGGCGGAAAGTGGGGAACGGAATATCTAAACACTAGGTTCCCTCTGCCTACCCTGCTGTGAGCGGGATACAGCGTGAAGCTAATTTAATTTTTTTTTAATTTTAATTTTTTAAACATTTTTAAAGTGTTAATCCACACTTAGGAAAGAGAAATACTTAGTTAGAAAACGTATAAAAATTTGAACGTAGCGGGACTCGTAAATAAGTATTATAAGCACTGCTAGTTCATAATTTTTTTTGCAACATTATTATCTATAGATATAGACATTGTAAACTTTTTAATCACTTGCCCGGATTGGTCGTTTTTACATCAAAACCGACCAAAACGCGTGTCACAGAGCAAAGAATTTAAAAAGGTGTCAACAAAATGAAACTTTATTTATTAATTATGTGATATAAATCATGTTGTATGGAAAATATTTTTTTTAGGTATTCGAAAATTAAAATTAATAATCAAGTAAAAATTAATATTAATAATCGAGTTTTGTATTTACGTACTAACGCCAACGCAGGTACATAGATATTTAAGTGTAGGTTCGGTCAGATTAGTTATTTAGTTTCTAATTTAACTTAAACAAATCTGCACCTAAAAATCACCTAATCTGTAGCTGCGGTTTCATTACTACATAAATGACATTTATTTCTATTTATATTGTGCCTACTGTAGTAGCTTTTGTACTCTATGGTGAATTTTTGCATTTAACGTCGTCGGTTCACAAAGTCTTTAAAGATTACAATATTGAGGAATTGCATCGGGGATATTGTAATATAGCAAAGTTTATCGGACTGCTAAAAATAAAGAATGTATTCCAAAAATTTTTTGAAAGGTAAGGTAAGGCACTAATAAAAAAATACATATTTTGTATATAGTCAAATATCTTTATTTCTAAAACTAGGTGGGTACAGGTAGATTCTTAGCAACCAGCAACAATATCTGTTCAGTACTGAAACACCAGTTCGCTATATCCTTGGATACTTTACACCAGTGCTCGCCGTGGTGGGGCTCGGCCGCTTTACATCGAGATTTGACATCTTCCTGCTGTTGTTCCGTGCCGTTCAGGAGTTCGAATTTGTAGAAGTAAGCCCATGCATCGCCTAGATCGGGATCGATTTTTACCTATCAAATAAAGAAAAACAGACGTAAAGTATTATTTTTTGTGGTTATAACATTTTTTTATTAATGTCCCTTATATGTGGCAATTAACGATGTTGATATCGATAATTTAATGTTAAGATTCACCTTTTACCACCTACTCTAAAGATTTTATGTTGCCGTAAACATAAAATCTCTAGAGTGACTAACGGNGAAGAAGCCGAAAAATGGCTTGATTCCTGGATTGCCTCGAAAGAAGAGTCGTTTTTCCGACGGGGGATTCAATTGCTACCAGAGAGGTGGGAGAAAGTGGTCTCTAATGATGGACAATACTTTGAGTAATGTCATTGTAAGCATTATATTTTAAATTTTACATTACATTTTAAAAAACAGCGAGGACTTATTCAATGTTCTAATATACAAAAAAAATCAGCTTAATGCTGTATCCCTATAGTGGTAGCCTGAGAGAAACGCGTTCTCTGTAAAAATTTCAATAACAAACTTTAATAAAAATAAGTGCTTATTATTTAGATACGTATATATTAAATATTTATTTAACATATTATATAATATTTTATTACTTACAGTTCTATTAAACCATTCTCTACATTTATTCAATTTGCGCTCCGTCCAGAAAAGTTGTGACACAGCGAGTAACACGTGGGCGTCGTGCTCACATTTCTTCAATGCATCCACCTGTATAAAAATATATAAATAAATTAGTATTGGAAATGGCTATGGATTAAGGAAATACTGCCGGTCCAACATCGTCATCTTATCATGGACTTTAACGTCACTCCGAAGAAGTTAAAGAAGACAGTGCAGACCGACTTCCTGGCAGAGGTTCCTACCACTCAAGCTCAAGGAATCAGCTCCTATACAATCCAGGATATGATAGCCAATGGACTAACTACTAAGGAAACTGAAGACCGAGGAAAAGAGTAGAATGGGTCAGAAAGTAAGATCCTGGCAACGAAGGCCGGGCCGGGTAATATATAATGTGAAGTATCGTATGAATACGTACGCTCTTGGTCTTCCTCTGCGGGCGCGCCTCCATGGCGACGGCGGCGGCCCACAGGCGGCCGGCCGCGGGGCACTCCTGCAGCGCCTTGGCCAGCAGCGCGCCCGCCGCCTCCGCGCAGCCCGCGCGCGCCTCCAGCCGCACACTCTCCAGCCTGGACAAGCGCAACCCATTTGTGTGTTACACTATTTAATTAATTACCTCGACTAGTATTAACCTATACGGCGTTTGTCATATTACTTATATTTTTATTTAATACGTAGTTCATTGATAGAAGTTGATAATAATTCGTTGTGAGACAGTATAAATAACATCGTCGGTGACGCCGATGTGCAGAGCTTTGTAATTATAATTTACTAAAAAAAATACATGAAAATTATCACTTAAAGTATGTCTCTATGTAGTAGAGCTGAATCCATAAAACTGTCATCATCATCATCAGCCTTTCTTAGTCCACTGCTGGACATAGGCCTCTCCAATGGCACGCCACGTAGCTCTATCTTGAGCTCTTCGCATCCAGCCGATACCAGCCACTTTGCGAATATCGTCACTCCATCTAGCTGGAGGACGTCCCACACTACGCTTGCGGAGGCGTGGTCTCCACTCTAAAACGCGTTTACTCCAACGGTCATCGGTTCTGCCAAATGTGACCAGCCCACTGCCACTTCAGCCTGCTAATCCTTTGGGCTATGTCGATAACATTGGTTCTCTGTCGGATTACTTCATCTCGAATTCGATCCTTCAGAGATATTCCAAGCACGCTGAGCGATTTTAAAGTGGTGGATTAGTCGCACTGTCAGTGTCCACGTCTCGGCTCCGTATGTCATAACTGGTAGGACGCACTCGTTAAAGACCTTTGTCTTTAGGCTTTGCGGTATCGGTGACGAAAAGACTTCACGCAGTTGCCTCTAAATATTCGTCTTTTGTCTGCTATAATGTAATCTATCTCACTTCGTGTCACAGCGTCAGGGCTTTGCCACGTCCACCTCCGCTTAGGATGTTTTTTAAAGAAAGAGTTCATTACAAATAGCCCCTCTTTCTCCAGGAAGTTGATGAGCATTTGCCCCCTGTGATTCCTACTTCCAAATCCATGTGGTCCTACTACCGATTCTCTGTTAGGTTGTACTCCCACTTTGGCGTTGAAGTCCCCCATGACAACGTTAAAATGGGCCTTTTGAGTGGTATGTAAGGCCTTTGTAATGTCTTCATACATTTCTTCCACTTCATTATCTGAGTGTGCTGAAGTCGGTGCATACACTTGAATTACCTTAAGATTATATCTTTTGGTAAGTCTAATCACAAGGTACGCTACCCCTGTCGACACACTTTATATTTCTATGACGTTGTCAGACAGAGTCTTGTGGACCATAAACTCAACACCGCCTTGGGATCGTTGGTCTCCCTCTCTGAAATACATAAGATGACCTGACTCTAAAGTTACGGTATCCTCTCCCTCTCATCGGACTTCGCATAACCCCAAGATGTGCCATCTTATGTTAGTCAGCTCTTCCTCAAGCTAGATGCGCTGCGCTAGATGCTCGTCGAGCCGTAGCGCGCGTCCGTTATACGTAGCCAGAGTCAGTTGGTGTTGGCGGCCTACCGTAACCCGGGGATTCTTACCACCCCCTGCCCCGCCGTTACCAGAGCCGCCACCTTGGCTTGGAATAGCGGAGCGACCGGGAACTGAGGGCCTTTGTGTGTGGTTGTACTGTGCCATAAAGGATATTGCCCGTAATCACCACGCTGGGCATGCGTGTTGGTGATCGCAGAACGTAGCTTCTCGCACCAGTAACGCTGCTGCCCGTTACCAGTCTAATATTTTAGCTACGTCTAAATGAGATGGTTATACCGCCATTAATCGGTCGCCAGAGCCTAGTTCGTTATTTGGCAGGGTGCACCACGAGCAGGTGAGGTTGACTAAGAGTACTGAGATGGATTCGTACTCCCTTACACCCCCTGTACAATCTACCTTTTCTAAGGATTGACTGAGCTTTTAAGGTATTTTTTCTAACTACTGTAAAAAAACATTCTTTTGAATTAAGAAGGCCCTGCACCGACACAAAAGTGCGAAGTCGCATGTTTCAAAATATAAGTAGCACACTATGCAATTCTTTTTTATCAGCTTCACGCTCTATCCCGCAGACACTCCGTTCCCCACTTTCTGCCGAATTCTGGAGGCATTGCTTGATAAGCGGCAGAACTCAACGCCGCACTTTGCCTCGACACCAGAGTGAAGAAATAAAAATATAAATTTAAGTAAATATTCCATCTCCTCGAGTAGGGATCGAACCCACAACCAATCGATTTTACGGCACACTTTGTGCCCCTGCGCCACAACTGGCCTTAAACTACTAGTAGGTACTATGCAAATAACATAAATAATTTAAAAGAAAATAATATTACATTTTTAAACATTTTTAAAGTGTTATTCCACACTTAGGAAAGAAAAATACTTATTTAGAAAACGACCAGGCGCTCTGACCACTAAGCTTAGTGGTCAGAGCGCCTGGTCGGTTTCCAGGAGGCGCGGGTTCGAGTCCCGCTGCGTTCAAATTTTTATACGTTTTCTAAATAAGTAATAATATTACATGCTTGCTGTTGTCATGATTCACATCAAATTTGGACAAAATTTTAATGTTTTCATTTTTGTACTAGTAAAGGTTGACCCCTTAGTAGTAAATTACTTTAAATTCCACTATACACTCGGACAAAGCCGTGGTTAAAAACCTAAACAATAAAAGTAATCAATAATCATACCACAGTTCGGGGTTCTTCGGGTTTCTAAGCCTCGCCTTTTCTAATACAGATCTTGCTTTGGTGACATGTTTTAGTTTCTCTTCCAGCCTTGAGAGTAGAATCCACATCGGCACGCAGGTCGCACATTTTTTTAGCTATGATTATAAAAATAATTAATTTATTTATTTTAATGTTATTATTCATGCGATATAAATTCATTTATAATGTTTGTTTATATAAGTTGATATGTTTTTACATTTTTAAAGTGTTATTCCACACTTAGGAAAGAAAAATACTTATTTAGAACGTAAAAAATTTGAACGGAGAAACGTATAAAAATTTGTACGTAGCGGGACTCGAACCCGCGCCTCCTGGAAACCGACCAGGTCGGTTCATGGCTTATTTAAACCTTAAAATTTTAAGTTAATATTTATTGGAAGCAATGTATCAATAAAATAAAAAAAATCACCATGTTATTGTGTTATGACTAAAATCAGTAATGAAAATTTGCATAAATATTTTTATTTAATTAATACCTTATATAAAAATACAAATAGAAGAAAATAGTATCAGAAACTAAGCAAAATCCAGGAAATCCGACGTAAGAAAGTGTGAGTCAAAATAGGGTTTCAATTGATTGATTAATAAGATTGCTTGATTAACCGATTGACGAACTGATCGGCCGACTGACAAAAATGTTTAGACAAATCAAAGGCTAACAAATAGGTTATAAATCGTTGGAAGATTTTCTTACAATGATTGATACACAGCGAATTTTCAAGCAAACTGGACAACAAGAAAAGTGTGGATGGTATTATTTTTTATTTAAAATCTGGAAACCAATCGTGGCGCAGGAACACAAGTGTGTGACTGTAACCACGACAAGTTGTAGGTTCAATCGTCAGTCGAGGAAATAAAATATTTAATATTTTAATTTTCTTCGCTATCATATCGAGGCTAAGCGCGGCGTTGAGTTCGACCTGTACCCTTTTTTGTCCATACCATATTTTTATTTAAAATTTAAAAAGAATTAAATGGTATAGCCCTTTGTAGATGATATACTTTATACATATTATAAATCGATATATATCGAGGCCAGTCGTGGCGCAGTGGCACGAGGTGTGACTGTAAAACCGACTGGTTGTGGGTTCGATCCCCACTCGAGGAGATGAAATATTTACTTAAATTTATATTTCCATTTCTTCGCTCTGGTGTCGAGGTTAAGCGCGGCGTTGAGTTCTGCCACTCAACACGCAATGCCTCCAGAATTCGGCAGAAAGTGGGGAACGGAGTGTCTTAACACTAGGTTCCCTCTGCCTACCCTGCTGTGTGCGGGATACAGCGTGAAGCTTTTAATTTAATATTATAAATATATACTCACCCCTTGAGAATAAGTATTGTACGCGTCATCATCTTTCCCCATCTGTTCCTCGATCTCCCCCTTCATCATGTGCAGCTTAGCGTAGTCTCCAAACACTTTTATCGCTTCTTCTAATAAATTTAATGCAACGTCCATATTGTTTAACGCCCATTCTAGTTTTGCTGATTTTATCATCACCTGTTACATGTAAAAGTTTAATGTAGAGTGAAATGGATTTAAATGATATTTTGGATATTGAGTTATATAGTTTTATTCGTATTATTGAATATTTATTACATTTTTAAAGTAATAGTACTTTAACAATAAGAAAATAAAAAGGCCGATTTCCTTATTCGCTTGCAAGTACTCTTAATACTGTACTCTTATTTAGGACGACTTATAATTAGAACATAATCTTATAAGTTGTTTTAGTACAGGCTTTTTGTACAAGGGTACGAACGACAATAGTCCGTGGAACATTACTATATTACTAAAAAAAACCGTACATGCGCGAGTCCGGATTACTCACCCAGGGTTCCGTACAAAAATATTTGAGATTTGAAGAATTCGAGCTTTTTCTGAAATTCAAATTTAGCTTAGAGCCCTTTCATCTGATATCTCATTTGAAATAGCGGCTTTATTATCAAATTTTGCCCTCCTTTTAAGGCTATTATTTTTAGGATTTAAGCACGAATGTATAGTAGTAGTAGTAGTAGTAGTAGTATATAGTTTATGTATAGTTTTCAAATTTTTTCCTTAACTTGTACTACCTGTAGGCTAGTTCTAGGTCAATTTGAAGTATCCTATTAATTTTGATTCCCTTTATAGTATCGAAATGCGCGTTTTTTTTGCGATATAAACGGCCATAACC
This sequence comes from Heliconius hermathena, assembly GCA_013403705.1. Lineage (NCBI taxonomy): Eukaryota > Metazoa > Arthropoda > Insecta > Lepidoptera > Nymphalidae > Heliconius > Heliconius hermathena. The sequence goes on along the minus strand of JAAIXJ010000637.1, from coordinate 11,524 downwards.
TTTTTATAAGTAAATGTACAAATACGATATTTTCAGGATATTACGGGACCGTAAATCTGAGTATATGGTTTGAATTTCAACTCTGTATCTCCAGACGTTTCTGAGATAAAGGTTCTTGACAAACAGACAGACAATCGACAGTCGAACGGACAACAAGGTGATTTTATAAGGGTTCCTTTTGTTCCTTAAAAGGTACGGAACCTTAAAAATATTAAAAAAAACATTATCCAACACATAAAACTAGGACTAATTGGATCACATCATAATCTATTTTTTACTGTATAATTACTATTTTTTTAATTTTTACAGGACCACTCAAAATTATGCACTAAATATAAGTCAACCAGTATAACATATAAGTAATTTGATAAAAAATGGCCTCACCCGTGGTGTGGGAGCGGATGCTCTCGCTTTAGACAGCAACCGTCTCGCTCTATCATACTCTTTATTCTCACTTTCAAGTTTAACAGCCGCTAACCAAATCTCTTCTGAATTGGGATTAGCTTGAAACGCTAGTGAAAGAATACCTCTGGCTGCTGGGACATCACCTAAAAAATTGGAAGTCGACATTTTAATTAAGAATGGAATCTCTTAGCAAAATCGAGTCTATTAATAAAATACAATAAATATAATTTAGGTTATATATCTTTTTGTTATTTTAACAGTTAAATAGATAACCAGACATTGATATTATAAAAAAAAATCGCCTTCACGCTGTGTTCCGCACACAGCAGAGTAGGCAGAGAGAACCTAGTCTTAAGACACTCCATTTCCCACTTACCGCCAAATTTTCCAAGTCGTGGCGCAGGGGCACACGCTGTGAACGCTATACGCTATGAACTGTAAACGCGAGTGGTTGTGGGTTCGATCCCATACTCGAAGAAATGAAATATTTATTTAAATTTATATTTCCACTTCTCCGCTCTGGTGTCGAGGCAAAGCGCGGCGTAGAGTTCCGCTACTCAACACGCAATGCCTTCAAAATTCGGCGGAAAAAAAAATATACTATAATTAATGATACTTTAATAAAACTTAATAAAAATGTCCTTTTCATAAAAAAAAATAATCACAAACGATACAGATACTCGATTAATCAAATCGTTATACAGGATTTTACTTAATATCACAATTCAAAAACCAAAAAACCGAAAAGCCAAAAAAACTCCAACCGACTCACCAGCCAACCACTTAGACTTAGCGCCCATCAACCACAGCACCTCACTCTTGGGACAATGCGCGACCGCTCTTTGCAATAGTGCCTCTAAACTAGCCCTGGTGCCGTGTTGCTTCTCTAAATACGCCGCTCGGAGCCATATCGATTTCTTTGAAGGGAACACTGACAGGGCGTAGCCGTATACTGCGCGTGCGCATTCGTACGCGCCTTCGTTTGCACACTAATGATAAAGTCAAAGTCAAATTATTATATTCAAAATAAGATGTTACGCAAGCTTAATTCTTTGAACGTCAAATAATTTACCACCGATTCCCTAAAGTTACTTTCTCAGATTTGAGAAGAGGCGACGCAAGAAATTCAGCGGGATTTTTTTTTCAATAATTATAAAATAAATGCTGTGTAATTATTAGAAATGTATATATTATTTAGATTCACGCCGTATTTCGCATATATCAAGGTAGACGGAGAGAACCTAGAGTTAAGACACTCCATATAACACACGCCGCCCATTTTCGAGATATTGGATATTGGGTGGCGGAGATTACTCCTGGGCATTGTCTTGTTACCAGAGCGAGACTTGCGATTGACTTTATTATTATTAAAAAACGTTTTTTTAATATTATTATTTAATAGTTTAAGCATTATGTATATATAAAAGTCAATATAATAGATAGTAATAAAAAAAGTTAATAATCACATTTATAGTATTTTTTTTATATACTATAAATGTGATTATTTGTCCACAAAGCAGAGTCATTATTTGGTTAATAATTAATAGTTAACAATTTAAAAATATAATTATTGATCAATTTAAAAAATTCCTAAGCTAAATAAACGTAATTTTATAAAAAATATTAAATATTAAATAAAATTCCATCACTTACCGCCTCAGCGTCTTCCATCCACGTGTGCTTCTGATCCTCTGGTTCTATGCCGTGACCGATCACAGAACGAATAATTGCCTTTAAAACGAAAAACAAACATCTATTAATGGAGAGTTTTAGTTTTTAGGATTTATTATTTAAATTGAGGTCGGTCGTGGCGCAGCGGCACGAGGTGTGACTGCAAAACCGACTGGTTGTGGGTTCGATCCCCACTCGAGGAGATGAAATATTTACTTAAATTTATATTTCCATTTCTTCGCTCTGGTGTCGAGGTTAAGCGCGGCGTTGAGTTCTGCCACTCAACACGCAATGCTTCCAGAATTCAGCAGAAAGTTGGGAACGGAGTGTCTTAACACTAGGTTCCCTCTGCCTACCCTGCTGTGTGCGGAATACAGCGTAAAGCTAATTCAATTTAATTATTTAAATGGCAAAAGTAAAATAAAAACTCAAAATTATAAATATAAATAACACAAGTAGAAAGTTTCAATAAACAAAATCGTCAATAATCAAAGCAGTATATTATGCTTACACATATACGCTATAAGTTAAAAAAACATAAACATAAAAGAACGTAAAAAATACTTAAAAATGAAAGTAAAAGACAAAAAAAAATTATGGCCCAGAAGCTATTACAGAACACAGCGTATATATTTTACAATCAGGTTCTATATTGAGTGGCTCTATGTAAATCTGTGCGCAGATTTCTTTTTGTTTCTTATTCAATATATGTCAGTTATACATTTATCACTTTTAAGTTCACATCTACCTTGTTGACCTCTTTGCGTATTTTGCAAAGATAAGAAATTCTTATATATCTAATTACGTGTGTAATCTTTAGAATTCAGGATACACCTTTTAGCTTAATAATAATTTAGCAATAATTTTATTTTTTTCAATTTAAACACAGCATTGGCTTTTGACAAATTTACAGAAGTCCACCCTCAAGGTCTGGCAATGCGAGATAAAGAATGGATGCGAATTTAATTGATAAAATCTGAAACACCAAATTGCGCTATCGCACAATAATCTCTGACGCTACCTGGGACTGTCCCATTTTAGGGAAAGTCCCGGGTGAAAACCTGTCTCGATTGGACTCCAAGCTATAGAGCTTCAGCTAAGCTAAGCTTAGCTGAAGCTGAGCTAAGGAGAATCAGTCGACCGAAACGAAGATGGCGAGACAAACTCGATCATTTCAGGCCTATTTGTGAACCGGACAGGCGGTATGACACCGCAATAAGCAATAATCTACGAAGTATAGAAAAGCCTAGTATAAGAAGCAAAGCATTTCATAAGCAAATATGTAATTTCATAGACACCATCTTAAGTTTTTATTTTTTTTATGTAAATAAAATACTTGGTTTATCAAGAGGTTATTAAGCCGAAACTGATTTCCGAGTCATATTTCGATGATTCGAAACGTATTTGGAAAAGTATATTTTTTTTATATAAGCAATTATTTTAAAGTTAGAAAATAATAATATCTTATAAGAAAATAACAATAAGAACTTCACCTGACAAGTATGAACGGCCCCAGATTTCTCAGCCTCCATGGCCTCTTTGAACCAGTGCTCGCGGTTTATCTCGACGCCGTTAGCGCTGAGCGACGTTATAGCACGATCTATAATTTTTTCTACCATGTGTGTGTTACCTGTGGAAATTAAAATAATTATTGTTAACATGATTTTTTTACTATATGAAAGAATGACATTATATAAAAGTAATAATCTTAAATATATCTTATTTATTCGCAAATTTTACAACATTTTTATCAAAAAATATTTGTTTAAAAAAAATTACAAAAAATTCATTGTACAAGGGGACACCCGGGTTTGAACCGGGGACCTCTCGATCTGCAGTCGAATGCTCTACCACTGAGCTATATCCCCCGTATCGGCAATATTGAAAATATTTATCATAAGTTTTCTATAGTAGATTTTTTTAGTATAATCTAGATAATATTATATATGATTAGTTTAAAGGCACTTTCATATTAAAAGTAAAATGGAATCTGTATATAAACGTGATGAATACGAGTGCGATCCCCACTAAGCAGAATAATTATATTTAATTGCCAATCTTGTGCCAATTCTGATGGTAAAGCGCAGCGTTGAAATCCGCCTTAAAACGCAATGAGAAATTGTACCCCGAAATTGTGTCCCGAAAAATTGTGCGGGAAACAGGGAAGTGAATATCTTAACACTTGGTTCCCGCTGCCTACCCTGCTATGAATGTATAAGCGTAAAACTGCTTTTTTTATGGCACGATGACTTCATTATATATAAATACAAATTACAATTTCCATTTGCATGCAAAACTACTCAAGTTTAGCCGTATAAAGAAAACAGAAAAAATATTTCATATAACGAAATAATGTACTATATTGCATATATTATAAGCAGTCCCTTCAGTGAAAAAAAATGCAAAAGAGTCCTCCAACAACTAAAAAAATTAATTAAATTTGATAAATGTGTGGAAAATACAAATTCTAGAGTTCTAAGACAGCTATAGGCCTATAAAAATGAAGTAATTCCAACAATAAGAAATCCTTACCATGAGCCTCTTCAAGCTTAGCAGCCGTAACCCAAATCTGTCTGTCCGTGGGTATATTTTCTCTGGCCTTATTCAGTACTTTTCTTGCATTGTCATACGTTTCCAATCTAGCCAAGGCTAACCACAGTTCCACACTGGTGGGACAACATTCTACCGCTCTTGATAGAAGAATGCGAGCATCTTCTGGATTCTCTAATTCGACTGCTGCTTTCCATAGGCGGACTGAATTGGGTATATGTTCTAATGCCTTACGGTATACACGACGTTTGGCCTGAAATAGAATTATGGAAAATTATAATTTGAAATAAATGTGTTAAAATAACCACTATAACTCACTAATAAAATGATTATAATTTTTTGAATTTACTGAATATATATGCAAAAAGAAGTTTTAATGTTTTTCCAAATATTATCAAAATTTCTGCTGAATTGGAGGATTGGATTCTTTTGATGTAAATAGAGTGTTTTTACATTAGCTTTCTATGTTCCTTCTGCTTACCCTGCTATGTGCAGAATACATTGTGCAGTTAAAAAAAATTGGTTCTTTCTCAAAATTTGGTTGCTTACCAAACATAAGTTAGTAGTCAGTTTTACGATACTGTTCCACAATAGCCTCGATGTTTAATATTAATATAATATGAACAAACAAAAATACATTATATCACTGCCCTACCTTAGTCTCCTGTTCCAAATCAGCAGCCTTGACCCATATTCTGACACTATGGGGCAAGTTCCTTGCAGCGTGTGCTATAACTGCTCTCGCTGTATCTGGTGGTTGGAGACGAGCTGCTTCGAGCCATAATTCCTCACTACTCGGGTTTACTTCACAACCCTTCATTATTAGGTTACGCGCTGATTGAACTTTACCTGTAAATGAAATGTATATATATTATTGTTATGTACAGTACTGTCAATGAATCTACTGTCAAAAAATCATCTTGACTGCTCTAATGTTAGCTTCACTATATAATTTATATTTTAATCTATATTTTATAATTTTTTACTTATGATTTTAGTCCCAAGTGTACAATGGGAAAATTCTGAAAGCCTTCAAGGCAGCTACTACACTTCAGTTGTAATAATCGTGAAATTCTTACTGTGTATTTAGCAGTTTCCCACATTGCAGGGTAGTCAGAAAAATATCTAATATTTAGCTTAACTTAACTTATACTTTAATTGCTCTTGTAATATTTAGAAATGTTATCTAATTTTCGCCCGAATTTGAAACATTGCTGTACTCAACACCCCACATTGTCTTGCCAGGGTGGTAAAATAAGAATAAATAATTTTCTTAAACATTTAATTCTCCATTTTTAGCTAGAATTCTAGTATTTTCGAATTCATTTTGAGAGGCAAAATTCATCACAGAGTTAGGTATATCACCACCATATGTCTTACTAGAACAGGAAAATGATAGTAATTTTCGATATTTAAATCACTGTCACAATGGATTTCCTGTCAAGTAAACTTCGATTAATTGGTATAATTTCACATCACTGCAATTTATGACTAAAGTTTTTGTTGTTGTTGTTATTTCTTTTAGCTTCACAATGTATCTCACATATGCAGGGTGCAGAGACCTAGTGCTAAAACATTTTATTCCCCACTTTCCGTCCAATTTTCAAGACATTGTCTGTTGATTGGCAGAATTCAATCTTGCGCATTGTCTTATAACCAAAGTGAGAAATGAAAATAATTCTGTGCTCTGTGTGGAAATTTCATACACACAAACATGGAAGCCTCAAAAAATGTTATAATGAAAAGATAAAAGATATGTATACCTGTGACCTCCTCCAAGCGTGCACTAGCAATCCAAGCAGGTGGATGATTCGGATTAGTTTCACGCACAGATTTCAATAGCAACCTGGCCTTTTTTATATCATTTATATCACCACCATATGTTGGTATCATTGATTGTAGATCAGTTAGGTACCCTTTAGGATCCACAACTGTCTGGCCGGTTACCGAATCTGATACTTGTGACAGTTTTACTGTCATTAGTGTGTTTCTTGCTTGACCTATCTTCCTGAGATCCAGATCACCTGTAAATGGAATAATTGAAATAGTTTTTTTTAGCTTAACACTGTATTAAACATACGGCAAGGTAGGCAGGACCTATAAGTAAAATCAAAATTGAATCAGCTTCACGCTGTATCCTGCACACAGCAGCATAGACAGAGGGAACCTAGTGTTGCGTGTTGACACCAGAACGAAGAAATGGAAATATAAATATAAGTAAATATTTAATTTCCTCGAGTGAGGATCAAACCCACAACCAGTCAGTTTTACAGTCACACTTCATGCCACTGCGCCACAACTGGCCTCATCAACATTTGTAGTGTACACTTATCAACCTTAATATAGATTAACCATTGTAATTTATATTTACATACATAATTTCAAAACTCAAAAACAGACCTGAAGGTGTCAACATTCCAGGTGTCATCACACCAGGCATCATAGATGCTAAGCCAGAACTAGGATCAATAGTAGATGATGATTCACCACCCAGGTTCCTCGATAAAACACTATCTGGTAAGGGTGTGAACTTCTCAGCTCTTGGATTTCTTTGTTTTCTGTTCCTCGCATCTCCTACTTCAGGGATGGCCGCCCATTCATCTTCAGATACTAGTTTGAGTTCTCTTTTTAAATCTGAGAATTGCTGTTGTATTTTTGGTCTGTAAATAGAATATAATGTTTTAGTTATAAAAATGTACAGTGCAGCTCTTTTTTTTAAAAAAAAAGATGTTTACCAATAAATGATGTCTACCTTAAACATAACCTAGTGTTAAGTATGGGAAAATAAATGAAATTTCTCCAAATATGGACCAAACCCATAATGACCACACCAATTTGTCAATGATCACATCAATTTGAGGTCAGATGATGTCTCACTGTGCCATTACAACTTTAAATGTAGAATGAAACTAAAATATCAAAATTTTATACTAAGCATCGAAATTTATAACTTTTGTTTAACATTTGAATTTTTACATTATAATGACATATTTATCATTGTAGTAACTTAAATTGAATTTTTATAATTGGTCTTTTTTAATTTTTTTTTTTTGTACATGTTTTATTTATTTTATTGTGTAAAATAATTAAATACATGGTTATATAGTGTTTGTTATTTCATGTGGTATTCAGCTTAAAAGGGAAAAGAAAGAATAATAAGAATGTAAATTGAAGAAACTGTTACTGTTTAAAGTAATTATCTCTGGTAGATTTAAATAAATAAATAAATAACCTTAACATATAAATTTAAGTAAAAACTTTAAATATGTATTATAATAAAGAAATTACCTTTCTTGACGATATCTTTCTAAATCCTCTTTAAGGCGCTTTTCTCTATATTCTTTTCTTTTCTCATCCATCCTTTTATCAATTGATTCGTAAATAGCATCAGCTTCAGCATCATCTTTGTCATAAGGATCCTACAACATATTTTTTTATTACTACTACAAATATACTTAATAAATAACATAATAACAAAATAAAAATAACAGATGGCAAACCTTTGAAAATAAAGAACCACTGTATCCAGAAAATTCGTCATAGTTGGAATCATTAAGGTCTTCGTCATCATCTTCTTCTTCGGTTTTTTTACGTTTAGCTGCTGGTGGGGCATGTCGATCATCACTATAATGCAAAATATAACATTAAAATTATTCTAAGGATTATTAAACATATATAAGAACAAATAATCATCAATGAACCATGAATTTTTTAAGGTCAATGATTGTTTTTCTTGATATATAATGATACTTACGATACATCATTAGCATCTCTGGCAGGACCAATATCAGATCGAGTGGTGAATCCAGTTGCACTGAAAAAAACAATGTACCAAAATTATACCTTTTAACAGTTTAAAGTGGCTCTAAGACTATTGCAACACAATAAAGCAGATAGACGTACCCTCTACCAACACCAGCTACATAACCTAATGGTGCCGGGATTCCTAAGAAATGTTTTTTATTTTTGTTGACAAAAGCTTGGGGTGGAACTGACATCTTGTTTTTAGTTTATTTACATCGAATTAGAAACCTAAGCGACTCTTGTTTTGTTATATTGAAGCACAAAAAACTTGTAGAAATATTGACACTTTGTATTGACAATTGGCGTTGACATTTCTGAGCAAGACCATTTACAAATTACTTACAGATAACAAATTTCTTCTAAATCTAATGTAGAATTTATTCGACACAAGTTTGCCGTAATGAAAGAACTGAACTGAACACTAGTCCATAATAATAATGTTACGGTTAGGTTATACCACGTCTAGCCAATATTTTTAGCATTGTGAGATGATCTACAGAGTCAAATTCCGTCTGTATAGACTGAATTAGACTGTATATCGATAAATACGTAAATTGCTGACGACTAATCCGCATTAGTCTATAATAAAACAGTATATCACGTGTAAGTGTGAAGGTCGGGGCTTTTTGAATGTCAAGAATCTCCCTCCAGAACTAAAAGGTATACAGTCATATTTTTTTTTCAAGATTGACGTGAATCTTGGACAAGGATGTGGTAGCAGTTGACAGAGGCCTTATTCCTCTTTCCTTTGGCAAAGAAGAATAAGAGAACTGTAATAAATGTAGGCCTGTAGTACGTATTATTTCTGATCGTATGGCTATGAGAAACAGCAAAGAGCTACGTGGTAGATTCGACCTCATTCAGCTAGGGGTTTTCTTCGGAGAAAGTTTTTGTCTACGTAATTAGGGAGGAATATATCAAAACAAGGAACTCTGAGAGATATAATCTGAAATATAGCATTATCAATATCTGTCGGGCATGTCATCAACCCGGGGACTCCATCAAACATATTAGCTTTGATTGATCTCATCTTGTTAATTTTGATTATTTGCATATAAATAATCAAGTAGTTAAGATAATACACCACTAACTTGATCTTCAATATGTCATTGTATAATATAGATACAATCCCACGTCTGTATTTGAAAATACTAGTGTTTTGTTCAACTGGGATCGGTCAACTGACAGGTATTCTGTTGGCAATAGACTAAATATAATGCTTGATTGTTAACGATGCTATCCCACATGATGTTAACCTCGTGAAACTTCGATCAATTATACCCTATTATTATTATTAAGGTAATAATTAATCAAAGTCGTGAAAACAGAAAAAAAATTAAATATTTGTGCCTAGTTCATGATTTAAGTGCCACGTGGAATGTAAATGCGTAATCATTGTGTTGATAGTGGTTCCATTTAACGATTTAATAGCCAAAAACCTCAACCAACATTTTAATAGTTTATAACTTAGATGTTGGGTCAAAATCAAGAACCGGGGAAGGAAGTGTTATTTAAGATGGCGCCTATTGTGAGGAGCTTCCTTACTCTAGAGCTGGACCATTTGAACAGACTCTGGACTTTTGTCATATCGTCGAGAGTGTTTTCTTTTTCATTATTAAATGTATTTTTTATTAATTTATATTTAAAAATGTAACATTAGTTCCTCTTTATTGTAACAGCATACGTGTACTTTGGTATGGTATGGTTCTTTGATTATGGCGTTATATTGTACGTTATTAAAAATATTTTATGTCGTTTGAAGTTCGTTCATTTGTGCTCCGGAAAGTTGTTTATTTTTATTTAATAAACGCTGTGTTCAGTGATAAAAGACTGATTTTATTATTCTGATGATCCAAAGAGTAAGAGGTGTAAAAGTACACTTACACTTTAACGTGACTAAAAATAATTAAAAATGGCAAGGTTATTTCACTGTTTTTTATTAGATTAACATATTGAAATTTACGTGTGAAAGTTACTATCTCATTAAGAAAATTTAATATACTAGATAAGCTTTGACTTTTATAACATGTAATTTGGACGTATACTTTTCGAGAAAATGTAAAGTTAAAATAATTTAACGCTCTGTTTACGACCGAAGGTCTAGGCTCAAGTTTAGCGGGGGGTGTACTGGCCGCTGATGACATTCCATCAAGCAACCACATAGTGCTTGCACTTTGTCTTCAATATTCTTCAATCAATTATGAAAAATGATAGAATTTATAAATGATATAATCAATCTGTTGGGAAATGCAGCTTAATAAAAGAATTGTAGCTGGTATGCCGGCGAAGCCGCAAGTGGGCTCATTGATTTCTAGTGCCATTGCGTGATGAATGGCAAACGAAACGCTGCGCTCGTTAACAGAACGTGGTTATGAAAATATTAATCAGCTTCACGCTGTATTCCGCACACTGCAGGGTAGGCAGAGGGAACCTAGTGTTAACACCAACCAGTCGCTTTTACAGTTACACTTTGTGCCCCTGCGCAACGACTGGCCTAAAAATAAAAAAATACATTTTCATTTTCTCGAGTGAAAATTGAACCTACAACCTGTCATATTTATAGTCATAAGCTATCGCCCCTGCTCCACGTTTAGCCTCACTATAATATCACGTATAAATAGAAATTACTTCTAAAAATATAAGTAATTTCTATTTATACGTATTTCATAAAAAAATATTATAAGTATAAAAACGATTTTTAACACATATTAAATGTAAAATTAGTATTTACACATATTTCAATATAAATTGTTTATGTATTGAAAGTTAGGAGCATTGTAAGAATCTAACTCAAGTTGTTTCTATCAACCCCATTTTACGGAACTTTGTTTTTCTTAGGACTGGACTTAAAGATATAGATACAAATTTGAATCTGTATCTATCCTACATTCCAAAATTAATACAGTACCCTATCTACCGTAAATCCTAAAATTATAAGCAGCAAGGTCTTTAAAATATAGTTAATCTGTGTGATATGTTGACAACTGAAAATGTTGCTTAGCAACGGCTAGTTAGTGACAATATTAAACAACATTTTCAAATGAAAATATTTGATGGTCAGATCGCGTTTGATGTAGTCAATACACGATTTGGA
>JAAIXJ010000645.1:86182-113744 GCA_013403705.1 Heliconius hermathena | reverse complement strand
ATAAGGCTTAAAATTGAAAACAAGCAATGAGTACAATATTAAAACAAGTGAACGTCGCAAGCGATAGTAGCCGACTCTTTACTCGTAGCTAGCAAGCAGGCTACGTCACGCACAGCAAAAAAACTCGAAACAAGTTTATCTTGCGAATGCGCTGCGTGCGGATGAATTATAATAAATATAAATATTAACTTTAGTTTTAAGTAAATTTGAAAATAGAATATAGTGTAGTATTTGTATATATTATTATTAATTAATTTTATTAAAAGTTAATATTCACTACAATACGTGCCGTAAGTTTTAACTCCTTAACAAATTTCGTAATTGTATATCAACGGGAAGTACCCTATAGTTGTGATAGAAAATGCGACAAAAACGAAGCATCAGCTTGCGCTGTATCCCGCACAAGGCAGGGTAGGCAGAGGGAACCTCGTGTTAAGACACTCCGTTCCCCACTTTCTGCCGAATTCAGGAAGCATTGCGTGTTGAGTGGCAGAAATCAACGCCGCGCTTTACCTCGACACCAGAGCGAAGAAATGGAAATATAAATTTAAGTAAATATTTCATCACCTCGAGTGGGGATCGAACCCACTTTGTGCAATCACACTTTGTGCCACTGCGCCACGATTGGTGCCACGGAAAACGAAGCATAAACCCTAATATTTCGTCGTCATTTGATTGTGATGATTTAGAAGATAGATTTTGTGTGCTTTAAGGGAATATAGACTTGAACATTGAGGTATCTAACCTTTAACCGATCTTGTACAAAATAGTCTTGACAGACGGACAGACGGACAAACGACAAAGTTATCTTATAAGGATTTTGAGGTTTGTACCCAAAAATACCCTTGGCATATACATACATGCAATATACAGGTGCAATAGTGCAATGTCGGTACGTGTCGCTTGTAAGNGATGCAATAGTGCAATGTCGGTACGTGTCGCTTGTAAGTTATGAAATAATACTGCGGGATATTTTTATAAACAGTGTCAGAGCATTTTTTCTTGAGACACAATTTTATAGAGGTTGCTCCCAAAAGTTATTTTTTTAAGCGTTTCTTAAAAAAATATTAATAACATAAACGAACGAATGGACTGAAGAATCTATTCAACATATTTCTTTGAATATTAAGTCATTCTTTATTACTGTGTTATTTATGTATAAAAGTTGCTTAAATTTATTGTGTACTTTTTAAGAAATACGTGTTCACATAGGCAGATAAACAGACAACCAGATAAACAGACGAAAATTCCAAAAATGTTGGAAATGGATTCTGTTAATTATCCTTTAACACCCTGGCTATTTTNGAAATGGATTCTGTTAATTATCCTTTAACACCCTGGCTATTTTTTTTAAATATTTTCAATGTACAGAAACGACTTTTCTACAGATTTATTATAAGTATAGATTTAAAATGAAACTTTTTAATGGATATATTTTTTCAAAACAGACACGAACGAATTCAATAAGACGGTAAGTTTAAAAGTGGGAATTGAATACTACGATGACACTATACGTCCGCTATGGTTCGTCTACAGCGGTATGGGCTCGCAATGGGTAGGAATGGGGAAGCAATTACTCAATATACCGATATTTGCGGCAGCTATTGAAAAGTAAGAATAATTTAAAGTTTTATTTTTAGTGACAAAGTATTCTTTACTCAATTGAAAAATAGCGCGAAACTTATTTCTGTTAAAAGACGCCGAGTAAAAAGTAGCAGTTACTTTTTTAAAATATAATATTGTAGTATAGTTGTTTATAGCAATCCTGTAAAATTCGTTTTCTCATTTGAACAATCAACAGAGTTAATAAATTACACATAAAAATACCGTAATAATGATTATTCTGACTGAAAAAGTAGCAAATCCGAATCCTGAAATTTTATAGAAGGTTTTAAATTAATTTTTTTATCAGCTTTACGATGTTTCCGCACATTTGCCTCGACACCAGAGCGAAAAAATGAAAATATAAATGTAAATAAATATTTCACTTCCTCAAGTGGGTATCGAACCCACAACCAGTCGCGTTTGCAGTCCCACTTTGTGCCACTGCGCCTCCACTTAAATTAATTATACTGATATTTTTTGCATTCACACTATAGTCCTCACACAGCAGGGTCAACTAAGAGAATCTAAGGGCCTAGTGTTAAGACATTTCCGTTCCCACTTTCTCGTAGAATTCTGTCATTGCGTGTTAATGGTGAAGCTCATCGCCGCCATAATTATATTCATAATTTGTTTAAAAACTATCTTAAGCTATATAATGTTTTTGTTTTGTAGGTGTGACCGCGTATTGAGACCGTTGGGTGTAGATATCTATCACGTAATAACTACAGACGATAAAACTATTTTTGATAATATTCAAAACTCATTTGTTGGAATTGCTGCCATACAAATTGGTCTAACTGATGTTTTAACAGAACTTGGAATTGTCCCTGACAATATTATTGGTATGTAATATCAGTTCATATTGTGTAAATAATATGATATAAAAAAATCTTGGTCTAATATATGCCACATATAGTTTTAAATTGTGAATTAAAAATAAAATCATTTTGCATAATCGGATTTATTTCAACTTTATTACTATTTATAAAGGGCACAGTGTGGGTGAGCTGGGCTGCGCATATGCAGATGGATGCTTTACCGCTGAAGAGATGATATTAGCAGCGAACGGCCGTGGTCAGGTCTCTGTAGAGACGCCATTTATACACGGCGCTATGGCCGCCGTCGGCTTAGGCTATCAGCAGGTTAGTTCTTCTAATTAAGCTGTAATGAATAAATTACTTTGTTAAAATAATCTATTTGTTAGAAGACTGAAAAAAAAAACTTTATTTAAGAACATTAGTAGTAGTATTTCACCTACAGAAATAAAACTATAGTATATGTTACTAGCTGACCCGGCAAACTTCGTATTGCGTCGATCGATAAATAAAAAAGTATTTTTTTTATTGTTTGAAGTAACAAAAGAAAGTTTAAAAATAATGCACACTTGATGTTTTAATTGAAACTATTTTAACAGAATGAATCTCCTGTATGGTGGGTTTGAGATTTCTTAGATTTTATGAGTGGATCCCAGGTGGTAGAAAGTTTCCAGCCATCCTCTCTATTGAAATTAGGATATTTTTGTATTTTAATAGCCTCGCGGATCATACTAAGAATGTATCTGTGTTTCTTAGCGAGGATTTGGGGATTATCAAACCTAATGTAGTGGCTGGGTTTATCCACAGTATGCTCACACACAGCTGACTTCGATACATGCCCATTCTTGATATCGGAGATGTGTTTCTTCACTGTAACACCGATGCTTCTCTTTGTTTGACCGATATATGATAAGCCAGTCACAATCTAGTTTGTATACACCTGCACTATGTAAAGGAATGTTACTTTTCACTGGTCTCGAGAGTTGGCTTACTTTCTTGTTAGGCTTGAATATGGTTTTTATGGAAGCTCTTCTTAAGATATTGCCTCATCCTTCACATAAGAGTATGTTAGAAGTGCCGGCCCGATCCAATGCTATTTTGATGTTTACTAAATTATTGTTCTGATAAAGTAACATTTGTAATTCTTGGACAATGGTTCTATTCACTGTTAGATTGTGAGCATAATGCTTATCAACTTCCGCGTTTGAATTACCCATAAAATAAATTTGTAAAAATTGATGATCTGCATCTGGTATTGGTAACAGCGCTCTCAGTAAGTGTTAAATTTGTCCTTGTATCTGTAATTTTTAAAGATTTGTTAAGTAATTATTTGTGATATATATTTTAATACAAACTAATATTATAAAAACTATTAAGCTATACTACCTTGAAAGTGTGCATAAAATTGTCCTGTATAATATGTGTTGCGCCAAACGATGTCATCTGGATATAGCTATTATATTTTTGAATGTTGGCCAAGAAGTGTTTAGAATCATTTCGCATCTCAGAAACTAAAGAGCGTAAGGGATCTGGTGGTGGGACTAATTGTGGTAATTTTACTTTGCCTCCAGCACAACATAATCAAGTAGACTCACCATTGTATTTTAATGCCTTAAAATATTTACAAATCTTTGTCATTTCCTCAATTGTTACCGATTTGTTGGCACAATAGTCTATTGCCGGATCATAGTGAAACGCAGGTCGTACCAGGATCACAGGGGCACTGCGTCTGCGGGAGCGCTCATTTTCAATCATTCTAAGCCTATTTACTTCATTGTCACTCACTCAAGAACGCAATTCTGACATAGCAATACAGCTATTTTTTTCTCCCTGGTAATCAGTGCGGTTAGTACGTGAGATTCTCTCTTCGCACATTTGATTGACTACCTAAGTTAAATTGAAAAAAGTTCTCGCGCATTAAGCGGTAAAATATCACTATCACAAAATATCAACAGAGAAAAATAGTACGGAACTTGAAATATCACCATCCTAAAGGATCACCAAAGTAAAGAAAGTTCTCGCGCACGTAGCGGTAACCGACACTCACAAAGGTAAAAGGATGCACTCTCTGTCCTAAGACGAATCGATCGACATTAGGGTGATTTGGATTTCAAATATTATGATTGCGTCCATAAATTTAATTTGCAACAAAACTTTTTTATCAAATTACATGAAAATAATCTGTTAACCAAAAATTAAATACAGTTTTTACCTCCTGAGAATTAATATGTACCTAGAAAGATATAACTATTCTAATTAGTTATTCATTTTTAACTATTCTTTCAATTTTAAATTGATTTTTGACGACGGGACGAAAATTTTCATGTTTGTCATTCAAAATATGAAGAAAAAACTTAACCTTACTTTTAAATTTAATTTGATTTCTGAACGACAGGACGACACGACATCAAACGTTTGACATGTAGGAATAGTTTCTATGGTAAAACTAAATTGTTGTTTTTACTATTTTCCTAACCTTTTTTTCATATTTACTCACCTTTTAATCCTTCCCTGGAGTTCCACAATTAATTCAAAACCAAAATTAGCCAAATCAGTTCAGCTGTTCTCGAGGTTTAGCGAGACTAACGAACAGCAATTGATTTTTATATATATAGATTGCTTCTCTCTTATTAAACAGAAGACAATTAAAACATGTAAACGGTAATATTGACAAAACAAAAATTTACATTCTCTAAAATAATAAAAAGACCAGTCGTGGCGAAGGGGCACAAAGTGTGACTGTAAAATCGACTGGTTGTGGGATCTTCGATTCCACTCGAGGAAATGAAATATTTATTTACATTTATATAATATTTTCATTTCTTCGCTCTGGTGTCGAGGCAAAGTGCGGCGTTGAGTTCCGCCACTCAACACGCGATGCCTCCAGAAAGCGGCAGAAAGTGAGGAACGGAGTGTCTTAACACTAGGTTACCCCTGCCTACCTTGCTGTGTGTGGGATACAGCGTGAAGCTGATTTGATTTATTTTTATTTTTTAAAATAATAACAGTAATAAATCTACTTTTATAGGTAATAAAATTATGCCCACCAGAGATCGAGATTGCTTGTCACAATAGTTTCGAGTCTTGCACCATATCTGGTCCTGCAGAAGCTATATCAGAGTTTGTCAAAGTTTTAGTTGCTAAAGGTGTCTTTGCAAAAGAAGTTCCTTGTTCAAATATTGCATACCATTCTCGCTATATCGCACAAGCAGGTAAGTTGTTAAGAATAATTTGCTTTTACTATAATACTTTTTATTGTTAAAAAGATAGTTATATCAAATAAAGAAGATACATGGAAACCAAAGTGTCAAAAACTACTAAACCGATTTAGATAAGATTTTGACTGTTCTTTAATTTGTCATTTTAGCTCGATTAAGTTATCATATTAGCTCGATATGGATTATAGTTATATATAGAAATTTGTGGACAAACATACAACATACTCTTATTAATTTTAGCATACGGCACATTGCTTGAAAAATAGATTATCGTACTCTATGTATATGTATGTGATGTTGTTTAAGTCCGATTTAAACAACATATATATTAACTGATAACCCGTTTTTGAAATGAGTTAATAATATAAAAATATAGACACCAATAAATTTCATGTAATTAAATGTGGAGAGAAAATATTTTAAATCAACAGATTTTAAAGCTATTGTTTAATTTTTAAAGCTATAAATAATTGTATCCTTTAAGGTCCTAGTTTACTTAAGTATTTGAAAGAGGTAATTAAATCTCCGAAACTTCGAAGTAAGCGCTGGGTTTCTACCTCGGTACCAATAGATAGGTGGGATGAACCAAGTGCGCAATATTCGTCAGCCGAGTACCACAAAAATAATCTACTCGTAAGTATTTACGTTTTCAACTATACTATTTTCCAGTATATTCGTAATTATTAATAAAATCAGTTTAAAATAAGTCCAATATTTCGTTTCCAATCAAATCACTAACATTGCATACCTGGTAGCTTTGACTGCTTTTTTATCGAAAAGACAAGCGTACGGGTCACCTGCGCAAAATTCTGCTGCGAAATTCGGTGGCAGTTAACAAATCAAACAGTTCACCAGAATACTTCCCATGAACATATGGTAGATAACGCACAGCGAGAAAATGTCTCTACGCAAAGCTTAAGTGTCAAGTTTTTCACAGATCATTGGACCTCCAACGATTCGATCCTCTACGTTATATGAGATCAAATGGTACAAATTGATACTGGTACAGTACTTCAAATGAGTCGAACTAACGGCAGTATGAACCTATAGAGAGCTAATCGGTGTTTTGGCGTCTCTGCCCATGATGTCCAGATTTTTTAAGATCAAGTTGACCTTACTTTCCAAATAATCGCGATACTGACAGTCACTCGAAAGTCACGTGGGGCTGCTACCGCAGTGATTTTTGCATGCTCCCCAACCCTCCGGAAGGCCCTACTGTTGAAAGGATGTATATTCATCGGTTGATAGGCTATAGAGGTAGCCGGCTTCATCGAGGTCACATGCTACAATAGGTGCCAAAAGTATGGTCACCTCGAAGAATTCTGCAGGCCTAAGGACAGTTTGTGGCCGTTGCGGTAATACGGGGCACAGCTCGGAGAAATGCAAGTCGGACCTGACGTACTGTGCTACTTGCAAGCGCTTCAGTACAAAAGAACAGTAAATGGCACAGGACAGCGTCCAGAGATTGTTCGGCTCGCATCTACGCGGAGAAACGGAGCATTGAAATGACTCAATATGGATAAACTAGTCATCTTGCTTGTTGGGCACCTTAACCTGCAAGAGTCTGCCCGAGCAATGGACGAGCTGAAAATTATATGTATATTATATAGGGAGCTAAATTTGGACCTCTTACTTGTCCAGGACGAGTACAGCCAGAGCAGAACCATTCAGTACGGGCCCACTTCCAAAGCATATAGTGAAAAACCGGGCTATTACTGTCACATTCTTGGTTTATCTGAGCAATAACTATTGTGCAGTTACTCGTATCAGCTACGAGGGTTTAAGTTTATATGCTGTCTCATTGTACTGCCAGTATTCTCATGATATCTCAGTTCACTTACAACACCTTAATATCGTGTTGGACAAACTATATGACAGGACAAAGACAGGACAAACTATATGACTAATATGACACAGAGTATGGTACGCTATAGCACTGCGAACCTAAGCAATATGTAGGCAGAGGTCCAGAAAACGAATATAGGAGGGCACAACTGGAAACCTTTATACTTGGACCTGGCCTACTTATCCAAAATGTTTAAGGTCAGCCTCCTACTTTCTTGGGACCTAATGGATATTCCAATGTCCACCTCACCCTCTCCAATAGAGTGCATGTATCTGGATGGCAGGAGCACAAAGGTTTAGCATTCCCGACACCGGAAGTTGTGCAGCCAATACGTTTCCGCGATGGGGGTGTCAATTGGGAGTGTTTTCGAGGAGTGCTTCACCATAGAGTTGGACAGCTGTCGAGTCGGAAACCGGCAGCAGCGGCGCCGCTCTGTCGGCAAAGCGCGTCGGAATTGGCAACAGTCTCGCAAGAGGAACAGCTGTCGAGAACCAGATATTCACAAGATCTTTATGCCGGGTTAGACTACAATATAAGGACGCGATAAGAGATTCGGAGTTACCATATTCTCGCGGTGTAGCGGAAACAGGCAACGAAGACTCGTGGGGACTGGCATACGGCGCCTCTTCTGGCCGTATTTGCCATATCTGACACCCTTAGAACTGATTGTCAATGATTTGCCCAACACTGCACCAGGCCTGGACGTCTATCGGCCAGAATAATCTGATTAGCGTATCGAGCAAGTTGAGCAGAAATGCTCCTCATATACACTGCATGCACAAATGAGGAGTCTTTCCGGACGTCTAGAAGGAGGGCGAGCTCCTTGTATTGCCAAAGGGCAACGACCGTCCGCTCACCGACCCTAAGGCGTATAGGCCAATAACCCTTCTGCCCATCCTAGGCAAAATACTGGAACGCCTGATCATAGCTTGCGCTCCAAAGTTAGACGGTTGCAGCACTGCATACAATGCTCAACCGAGTTAGTAGCTAGTATCGAGCAAAACTACGTGTAGCTGATACTTTTAGATATCTCTGGAGCCTTTGATTATGCCTGATGGCCCATGATACTGATAAAAGTCAAACAGCCCCCCTGTTCTCGCCATCTATCTATCGGATTTTGGTGAGCTACTTCACTGGACAGCGAGTTGGTTTATTTCTGGGTGATCAGGTATCATGAAAGTGCTCGACCATAGGATACCCTTAGGGTTCAATCTTCGGCTCAATTGCCTTGTGTGTGATTGCAAAGTGACTTACGAAGATGATGTCATGATTGTCATCGAGGCACTGAGTCGGGCGGCGATAGAGCATAAAGCTCAGACGACGCTTAGCGCAGTAATAGAATGGGGCAAACGCATCCGTCTCGGATTCTCTGCTGAAAAGTCGAAATCCCTCACAATGAATTCAAAAGGTCACCAACAATCAGACTAAACGGTGCCCCGGTGACGCACGTGGCACAAGCCAGGTTATTAAGGGTGTGCATTGACGAGGCTAGCTCCTACGTGCACATGCGCAGTTTGCCAGTCATAACATCCATGAAATGCTTCAGGAAGGTGTCGAAGATTTCACCATCAACCTGGGATGTTAGGTATAGAGTCCTTAGGACCCTATACGTAGGTACCTATGTGGCTACTCATCCTTTTATGCAATGCGGGAGTGCTTTGCTCCGCATACAGCGCCCGGCCCTAGTTTTGCTCACGAAAGCCTACCACCACCACCAAGCTTACCACGACCACGTGCTATGGGACTGCTGCCTTTACGAGGAGCGTGAAGAAATGCTGTCTGACGAATGTTCTATGTTGAATTGGTGGATAGTGCAGAGGGTTTTAAGCGGTTACGAGCATTTGTGCATAGATAGCATCGCTAGAGAAAGAAGTTTTAACATGACTTGTGACTGTTTGGACGCGAAGGACTGGCATTGTGACGTCGAGCCCCAGAAGTCACTCGAAACGCTAAGTTTTATTGTGCTGATACTGGGTGCCGCTTTAAGAGGAGTGTTTTCGAAAACTGGTGACAGGACAAATGGGATTTTTTAGAGGTCTTCTAAGGGTTGAATAGAATCGATAAGGAAACATTCCCGTAAGAGATGCTTCAACGGAAGACACAAGCTTATTTCGGCACTGATCAAAGTTTGAAAAAATATTGTAGTAAGATTTTAGATAATTGAGACACATTGAGCGTACGGATGTTAATACTGCTCGCCCTCGCACTTTGGCAATTTTTATAGCATCTTGTCCTATGGAATATTGCTTTGGGGCAACGCTGCAGATGAGAGAGAGAACTGCAATGTTCATCCAGATAGTTCTTTTACATTTACTTTTTACTTTCATAAACATTCAGCCTTTTGGCCACTGCTAAATGCAATGATTTCTTTTACAGAGCCCCGTACTCTTTGAAGAAACGTCACGCTTAATTCCGTCTAATGCTGTTTGTATAGAAATAGCCCCTCATGGTCTATTACAAGCTATTCTTAAGAGAGCGTTCCCCTCCTGCCATCACGTGCCTTTGACACGCAGGGGAAATCCAAATGGAATTCAATTCATTTTAGAAGCTTTTGGAGAGTAAGCATTACTGTTTTCTTACTTTATTTAATATTATTTATTATTTGCGACCTGCTCGCCGCTTCGCCTCTTAAAATACACAATTATTCGTTTACTAATCTAATAAAATTATTATTTAAAGGTACATCTTAAATTGAAAACTAAATTTTCAAAATTCTAAACATATTTATTATAAGAAGATTACAAATATAATCCGACCATTTATCTAAATTTTTACTTACAACTTTTGCAATCACTTTATAAATTTTCCACCAAGATGGTGTTATAGATATGACTAAATTTTTAACATTTTTTTTCTTCAAACTATATCTCGCACATGACAGAGGAAACCTAGCACGTGTTTTGCCTCGTAACTAGAGCGAAGAAATAGAGATATTGAATATCTAATTTCCTCGAGTGGGAATCAAGTTCACAACCTGTCTCGTTTACAGTCGCGCTCTTATGTTTGAATTACGATACATTAAACTATTTTGACATTAATAATTACAGACTTTACATGGATGGTTTCAATCCTAAAATAGAAGTGCTCTATCCTAAAATAGAATTTCCAGTGTCTACTGGAACACCGTCGCTATCACATCTAGTGGAATGGGTTCATCAAGAGCAATGGTGAGAATTTTTTTTCACTATTTACGTTTTCCGGACATAACAGAATAGGTAGAAATATTGTTTTTAACGTGAGAAACGCCCTGAAAAGGGTTTTGCTATGGATACCTGACCGGGTAGGGGCTCACGCGGATTATATGGAACTCGCGAACTGAATACCTACTAAACCCTCACAGTGCTGCTTACTGCTGCGACAGCTAAAATTAAAAAATATAAATTTATGATTTATATATACCACTAAACAACAAAACTGCATCAGTTTAAAAACCAATGTGGATAATATAAGATATTATAATTTAAATTTGGATTTCTATAGGGACTTGCATTTATACTCGTCTGCTCAGAAGAAAAAGGCATCAGCTTGTAAATTTGTGATATCGAAATATGATGATGAATACAGTTACTTAAGTGGCCATTTTATCAGAGGTATGTTTATTTATTATTATTAACATTATTTATTATTTGCCTAAGAAGAATGCACAATAAATCTAATAAGGACATGCTGTATTATTAGATTTATTATTAGATATATTGGGCTATTGTAATTTTCTGAGTATGAAATTTACAGTCTGCTGATATTCATCGTCGTAATATTTGACTAGTCCAACTAACTAAAATATTCAAATATTCAACTCATATCCGTCGCTCCTATAATCAAAAAGCTTGAATGACCGAGTGATGATCTTTTACTTAATACTCTAAGCTCAATAATATTCTAGGGAAGAATCTATTTCCATTTTCGGCTGCGTTGTTACTTGTGTGGGACACTTTCGCAATGATATTGGAGCAGGAGAAGAGGAAATTGTCAATTCAATTACATGATGTGCATTTTCACACACAACCGCTCGTGGATGACAAAGGGCAACTCCCACTTCATGTAACTATCCAAAGAGGGACTGGACGGTTTGAGGTAAATACTTTAAAAAACAATTGACACCTAATCGCTACTGAAAATTTAGAGCAGCTTCGTTGCAAAGTCTCATTTTAAATAAAAATTTTAATTAGTTTATTTCTTATTTAGGTTTTAAATGAAAATATCAAAGTGGTCACTGGTTATATATCCGCTGAATTAAAAGATAGAAGAATACTAGAACTAGACGCTAAGTCTGATGAGAGCATTCAACTCAGTTCTAAGGATATTTATCAACTGTTACACACAAGAGATTTCAATTACACGTGAGTGTATGCATATATAGATTAAATTTGAAATCTCAATTTAATAGAAAATTAACAAATGTTGTTCAAATTACTCTAATAATATAAAGTGCTTAATGCACTATTATACATAATTGTTATATATATAATAAAATGTTATTTATACATTTTATAATATATTTTCAGTGGTGAATTCAGAAGCTTACAAAGCTCTAATCTATCTCTTAATGAAGCCAAAGTATCATGGAATAATAACTGGGTAATTTTAATCGACGCTATGTTGCAACTGAATGCACTTAGAAGCAACCACAAAATGGTATCTATACCTGATTCTCTTAGCAAAATAACCATTGATTTAGAGGAGCATGAGAAAATAATAAACAAAGAAAAAGATCCCAATATTTTAACCGTTAATGTTTTTGAAACTTACGATTGTACTAGGTAAGTGTGTAGTCGAGAGTCCTACTGTGAGTCGTTTTTGATAAATGGCGTTTGATTTTACAACGATGATTTTATTATTTATTTTGTTTGAAAAAATCACTTTTTCATTTTTGACAAAATTTCTTTGGTTCTAATTGTATTAGGCTTTTATAGAGTAGTTAAAACTAAGCTTTTAATTAAAACAGTGATGACAAAAACACTCTGTATATATAGCTGTACTATTGTTATAAAGTATTTTCTGAAAGCCTGAAACTTGATAATAATGAAACTAATATAAATAAAATATGTGTATTATTTAATTATTTATTAGAATTCGGAGGATTTTGAGAAACTATCACCAACATTAATGACGAAACTGTGAGCCTCATTATCTATTTTATGATCCAATAATTTCAAATCTATCTAAAGTGACAATTTTCTTTAGTTTTTTGCGATGACAGTGGAGGTGATCTCAAACGGCCTGTAGTTTTTTTTTCTTTAAAATTCTGTTTCCAGTTGCTTGTAATATTGCTATAATTTCATCAGTTTTATTGATAATATCGCGTTTATATGAATACAAATTTTTAAGCCACGTTTCTTCTACGTGTTTAAGCATATTAATAACAGTCACTTTTTCCAATGAATTCAGTGGATTTTTCTTTGATAGCTTTTTCTTAGCTGAAGATAAAAAGCGTTGCTTGGTCCAGGTTTACTCATATTTTAAAGTATGAAAAAATCTAAATAAGAAAAATAATACAAAATATAACAAAAGCAGAATAACTAGAAAACAATATTAGACTTAACAAAACAAAAAACTCAATGAAAAAAAAACCAAAGTAGCAACGGAATCTCGAAAATTCAAAGAAAATAACAAAAAATGGCGGATATAATCTGACGGATGACAAAACATTTTAAAATAAATTCTTAATTGCAGTATGTGCATTTTGTTAATTGCAGTATTGCAGTTCTTAGTTGTGGCAGAGTGAGATGTGGCAACCAATGTGATTCCAATTCCTTAAGCGATTTTCTTTCAAATGATGTTAGATTCACATAAAAAACATATGAGTGCAATTTGTCACTAAAAAATGTATTACCATAAATTTTATTAAAGGTGATTGCGGCACGATTCTTCTAGGAAATCCTGGTTTAATCAATTCTACTATCATGTTTCGTTCTAAAAAGTAAATTTCATTAAAAAAACAGATACTTGCAGATTTATGAACTAGGATCTCGACCCATTTGTAGGTAATATAGAAATGTAATACATTTCTGCGGCGAAATGCTAAAAAATATAGCAAATACATGGTGTAGTCGCAATATGTGTATGTACATAATTCGCATAATATGTATGTACATAACTTTATATCAAATTTCAGATGCGGTGGTGTTGTTGTAGAAAAAATGAAATATCAAAACCTATCGCCACTAAATGAACAGGTTGTGTCTTTAAAGACATTGAAATTTGTTCCTCATTTTCCAAACAACAATTCAGACGTAAGTATTTTTCTTCGTAAACCATAAGATTGAAAACTTGACTATTCTTTTATATAAATTTACTTTGGTAAATTGTTATAATATTAATTATCACATTTATATTAAAAAAAACTTTCTCAATAGGAGGCTACAGCATCTTATGTGTATTTGCAAATTGCGGCTGAGAATTTAAACAAGCAGGTCTTAAATGTCGTTGAAATTTTAAGTGACAAGACATCTGAATCTAACTATAATACTATCAAGAACATTGGAGACAACATTCCTGGTATCAAAACGAAACATTCGTATATTATTAGAGAGAACATTCTGAAAGAAAGCGATAAATTAAATAATGCTGATTTAGTTTTAATTACAAATTTGTCTGGTGACGAAAATGTAAGTAAAAAGTCACATTATAATTATACAGTTAAGCAAATTAATAGCCCTCCATTCTTAAATTGCATTACCGTTTTAAGATATTTTCATCTATCTTAGAAAATTGTAGAATTTTAGTAATGTGCTTAAGTTCCAAAAAATTTGAATATAACATTTTAACTAGTTTTTCCTTGATTACATGTTCGCATGTTCTGACAATGAGGCAATATTTTGACAATGTATTTTAGTGAGCTGGATTAAATTAAGTATTATAAAATGATACTGATATTTGCAATTATTATAGAGAATATGATTAACCTTTTTTATTTTTTAACAGATGTGTCAAATACTACACGAGCTCCTAAAACAAGATATTCTTTTAGTAAACAAGGAATTGTATGTAACTGGAATATCTAAGAATCGTCCCTCCATGTTATATCGTAGTGTTAACGCGCATATTGTTAATGACACACGCATTGAACTAGCGATTTGGAGACCGTCAGATTCGAACGGTTCCAGCGTTTACACCGTTCGTTCGCCATCTGATTTGGCGTATATATCTTCTCTACTACCAACTGTTCCATTGAACCAAAAAGTATTTTTGCTGGCTACTTATCCTTTGGTGAAAGGCTTGAAGGCCTTGGTGAAGCAATGGAGGGAGGACAGGAGGGTTTACCTAACAATGATAAATCATGACTCTTCCGATGATAAGCTCTTAGATGAGATACTTCTTAAGGATTTGTTGACTAATATTTATGAGAATGTAAGTTTAATTAAAATTTAAGTAAATTGTTTTCAATACATTTAAAAAATTGCTAAATGTCCCGAAAAAAATGGTTACAAATATAGAAATGGACGGGACATAAATTGTTACAAAGTGCATGCTTTTTAAAAAATAAATTGCCAATCAAGATTACATTGTTAGAACTACAAATAATTATTTAATTTAATTTATTATATTTCATTAGGGAGTCTGGGGTGGAGAGTATATTTTGCCACTGGAAGATAAACCTGTAAATCAACCTAACATGATGTTAAAATGTACCCGCCCTGGAGACTTCGACTCAGTAAATTGGGTGGAGGCACCAGACCTAGATGACAGTGGTATAAATGTAGATGTAAGTAACATTTATAATTTAAGCAAAACACATACTACGTCATGTTATTCACACCATGTGGATATGTGGCACTACACTACTCTGAGAATAATAAATAAAAGCAATGCAGTATTGCTTTTGTAGGAACTTCCTTCCTCACATGGAATGTGGAATGGACAGTGTTTCCAGGTCGTTACGTCATGGATACCTTTGAAAAGCTCCTCTATCTCCATCTTAAAGGCCGGCAACGCATCTGTTGACCCTTTGGTGTTACGATGAGTCGTGGGATTTTACTTAAAATAAAATCGCTTTGCACTATCACCAGGCAGTATCTGGTTATCCAAAAGACTACACTTAACTCACTTATTTATTAATACAGCGGCACAAGTAGTGATATCTCCTTTAAGTCTATTACTTAGAAGCAATCTGCAAAATTTAACTTCTAAAATCCAGAAAATCTGTTGCATCAATTCAATCTTTCGTCTATCTATACGTGTTTACATTTATAAAGTATATTTAATCAATAACAGGTCCACTATGCGGGAATTAACCTTGGTTACATGAAAGAAGAGACACGCAACGCCGAAGGACGAACTGGTAAATTTGACTTCAGCGGTATTACTAAAAAGTATGTAAACATTTTCATTTTTACATATTATAATATAATAAATATACAATTGATTATAAATACATTGTATTTAAATTTGTTTCTGTTTAAGATTAATGTTGACTTTAATTTATATATGCAAACACTCACTCTTGACAAACTTAAGTGTGCACTAATTTTGTAAGAAATGAACTACAAACATAAATTTGTAATGGTTTTTTTCCGATCATATACATATCCATATTATGGATTATTCATTCATTTATACTGTAACTTTTTACTTCTTGCCAAATTTTGTAATTGTAGGTTTACGGGAAGCACCTATCGATTTTGATTACGCGGCAATTTTCATATAAAATGATCCAAAAACATACAATGCATAAACGCTCATATCTTTTGATTGAGTTGACTTAGAAGTTTTTTCTCTGCATCAAAAGACCGTAGACTGACTATTTGACATTAATTTCAGCTTGATAACCACGCTATTTCAAAATAAATGGTCTGACTCGTTTTTTTCCTTTGATACGGTACGGATCCCCAAAAAGGAACCGACGTCATGCAAAGAAAAAATACAGAGTAAATTCCAAAAGTTTTATTCCTGTATTTTTTAAATTATGATATTAAATTATAATATTATGTATATTTATTTCTATTATTCTCTTCAAAATGTTCATTATATTCATTGTATTCATTATATAGATGAAATCAAATTAAAAGAAAAATATCTTTTTTATACTTTTCAAAAAAACGTATAAAAATTTTGAACGTAGCGGAATTTGAATGCCTCTTTGTAAACCGTCCAAGCGCTCTGACCAACTAACGTACGTTTAAACTTTTTATAGGTTTTCTTAAAAAATATTTTTAGTTCCTAAGTGTGGAATAACACTTTAAAAATGTAAAAAAAATACCTTTTTTATTTTAGTGGCAATCGAGTTATGGGTATAGTACTTAATGAAGTAATAAGTACCCGTATTAAAGCGCAACCAGAACTGTTATGGCCGGTACCGTCTCACTGGAGCCTCGAAGACGCTGCCACCGTACCATTGGCGTATTGCCTTGCATTCTATTGTCTGGTAAGAAAATTAACACGTTTTAGGATTCCGTACCTTTTAAGGGAAAAAGATAATAGATGAAAATAGATTAGAAATATATAAAATAGTGAATAGCCTCATATAATTTTAACTTGTTTAATCTAACGAAGAACATTTTATTACTGATATTATTTCAAAACGTTATTACTGTTTAATTATGTTTTTAATTATGTTCTTTTCATAGCTGTTCAAGACCCAACTCCTACCTGCACATCGCGTACTAGTGCACGGCGGCACCGGTGCACTGGGACAGGCATTGATATCTATCGCCCTGGCTCTGGGCTGTGAGGTCTTCGTTACTGTTGGCGATACGCAGAAAAAAATATTCCTAAGAAAATTATTCCCACAACTGCAAGGTATTTTTTATTATTTTAAATATGGCTAGTTGTATGGTCTTGTTTTACTTTCCTATATATTTTTTATGTAAAAAATATATAAGAAATGTTTCGATATTGTAAAGCTATCAAATATGGTAGTGTATATTAACTTACACACGCTGTATAAAGAATGTTCCAAAAGTATTTTTTTACCGTCTGTTTTAAAAACAACTGAAAAGCAGTACTACTGAACATACACAGATAGAATAAAATAATAATAATAAAGATAGAACATACATGGCGAAAAATGGATAGGAACTGAAATCCTCTATCCATAGACAACTGTTGATCCATCAATCACGTTACACTCTGTATATCATGTGAGGCCAGTCGTGGCGCAGGGACACAAACGTGTGGCAGGCTGTGGGCTCGATTTCCACACGAGGAAATGTAATATTTTAATTTCATATTTTCATTTCCTTGCTTTGGTAACGAGGCAAATTAAGTCGTTGAGTTCCGCCATTCAAAACGCAATGCCTCCAGAAAGACACATATTTTCTGGCACATTCAATAATATTTCATAAAAATATGTTATATTTTATTTTTTTATAACACTACATAAGTGGGTTCAAATTTAAAAATAAACTATCTAACTAATTCACAACACATTGTTGCACACTTTCAGTCATAAATGAATTTACTTTTAAAGATTATTTGAAATAATTAAAATAATAATACTTAGAAATTATAACAACATTTACCATTTTAAGATGACCACATCGGAAACTCACGTGATCATAGCTTCGGAGATATGGTCCTTAATTCCACTAAAGGCGAAGGCTGCGACGTTATCGTTAGCTGTGTACAAGGCAACCTTAAAAATGTATGTATAATTTTATTATAGTGCATATATATATATANATATATATATATATATATATATATATATATATGTGTGTGTGTGTATATATAAAAAAACAGCTGGAGCGATTTTCATGGGACTTTCAGTGAAAGATAGAGGGGGTTATGGATCAACATATTTTTTATTCCGGAATCAATGAGCGAGTACCTGCTTAAAACAATTTTTTTTTTGTTTTAAATACGACAATTTTTGATAATATTATTAACATTTTTTAAGTATTATTCCACACTTAGGAAATCCAAAATAAGTTTTTTTCTAAACAAGAATTTTTGAAAATCTCAAATAACTTAAATTAGGATTTACTATAATATGTATAATAATATAGATAATCATACTAAAATAGTCTACATATTTACCCTAAACACAACACAAATTATATTAAATATAAATAATTCATACCTATACTTCAAACAGGCAAAGCCGCGCAGAGGAGTCAGTAGAATAAATATATAGTAAAAATTAGCCAAGTCAAATTTTGAGGCAGAGAAAGAAATATCTGTAATGAATACAGAACTCGGCGAATGTAGATTTTTGATTCTTTTTTTAGTCACTTGACATTGAACTTGGCTACTTGCTTACTATACTAGTACCTATAACACCATCAGAAATATAAATATGATATGAGAGCCAAGCAAAGTCGGGCATAAATAATTAATTTGCACAGTGTTATTTGCAAAAGTGATTGACTATTTTAAAATATAGTTAATATTTATATATTTCTGCAGACTACATTAAAATGCTGCGCCATATCTGGTGTAACTATAGATATATCACAATTGCCAAGCCGGGAAGATTTCAACCTCGGAATGTTCAATTTGACCAAAAGTCGTTCTTATGTTACCGTCAATCTGTCAAGTGTCTTTGAAAACGAAAACGTGGATCAACTATTGGTAAGTTTTTCTTGTCTTGTAATTGCAATAATAACATAACATTCTATAGTTACAATCCGTAAACAACCTATTTTTATATTTCATATATCACATTTAATTTTCAATACACAAAATAATTTAAATTCACATTGTTAAAATATACTAACCGTTTAGAAAAATTATAATATTTGTCTTTTCATTTTACAAATGAATTGAGATGGGGCAAGGCCAAAAATATATTTTTATATCTATCATAGACTCTACAAACGCTAGTCAGCGAAGGCATAGCACGTGGTTTCGTGAAGCCATTGTCGAGAGTGACGTACGCGCCACAGGAAGCCTCAAACGCCTTCCGCCTCCTCGCCGCCAGCCGACACCGCGGTCGCGTTCTACTTGATCTACGTCAACACACTTTTGAAGTACTACCCAGGTATAATATACAAACAATTCAATATTAACTTAAAAATATATATGCTTAGATAATATAATTATTTTAATAAGAGACCTGGGGACCTTTATTATTATATTTAATTTCCATATCATATATATTAATTACATTATTGTTTACATATAATTAACTGATTATAAGAAAATATTATTTTTAGCTTTACATTATTTTACAAAATTTTATTTAGATCTAAGGTGTTAAGTGAGTGTTTATATATAATATGTAATTTTATATTTAATAATTTTCACATTACAATATATATTTAATTACATGACTCTAAGTACATGCTAAACTTTTATAATAATTGATTTGGATATGAGGAATTTTGCACTAGGATAAGGGCGATATATCTTTCAAAACCATCTTTAAATTATATTCCTACCCTCACCACATCAGACTAGTATCTCGGAACTAAGCCTTGTTAAAGAAAACAACATCGATACTGGAGCAGCGACCCCAGATGTGACACTTCGACAAAAGCGGAGACATACCTTCGGAAAAGCTGGCCGCGTTTATGGCAGAATTTAAAGATCTTCTCGATGCGCTTAAAAAAGAACAAAATTTTAAATTTGAAAGATTGTCCGCAGCTGTGGAAGAAATTAAAAGGCAAAATGTTGAAATACGTACATACAAGAGTTTCTGTCGCAGAAATATGATTCCATTATTAGTCAGATAACAAGTTAGAGAAGTTAGAGAATGGAAAACTATGAACGGTTGTCAAGGTCAACATGCATCGAAATAAAAAATGTTCTTTCAGTGCCTTCTGAGACAAAAGGCAAACTATTAAATACAGTTATCTCTATAGGGAACAGCTTAAACGTTTCTATCAAATCACACGAAGTTAAAGATGTATTTCGCATTAATTCACGTGACCCATCAAACCGCACAGTCCTTGTGGACTTTACAGGGGTAATGATGAAAGAAAAAATTATTCAAATGTAATTATGAAAAGATAATAGAGAAAACATTCGATTAACGACGGATAAATTAAAGCTTCCAGGACCGCCAAAATCATTATTTATATCTGAGAGCCTACCCTACCCAAAATGAAAAGGCTTTTCTTCCTTGCCCGTGACTGCGCTAAACTTAACGAATACTCACTATACTGCTGGATTTCTAATGGCAAGGTACTATTGCGGAAGAAGGAAGGTGATAAGTTTATAGTTGTTAGAAATGAAAGTGATTTATCAGATATAACACTAAAAAAATGACTAGACAATTGGTATTTGTACTCTTATTTTTATATTAATATGTCAAATTTAGTTTTATTTTCTTGTATTCTAATTGAATTTAAATATTGTTTATTTTTCTTTAGGGATTCTATATACTTACTTAATTACACTATTACACATACAGTAGAAACTCAGTTATACGGATTCGCGATTATCCGGACTACAGACCAACTGTATTAAATGTACCTACAAGTCGTATCAATGCAAGCATGAACGTGTCGAATCTGGCATCACCCCGCCCGCGCCGCGTCCCATCGTCGTACATCTTAAGATATCTTAATAAA
This sequence comes from Heliconius hermathena, assembly GCA_013403705.1. Lineage (NCBI taxonomy): Eukaryota > Metazoa > Arthropoda > Insecta > Lepidoptera > Nymphalidae > Heliconius > Heliconius hermathena. The sequence continues at coordinate 92,806 of JAAIXJ010000645.1, read as the reverse complement.
CATTGATTTTCACTTTATGTATTAGTTGTTTTAATTAAATTTATATCACTACGTATGTGCATACTTACATATTCTAAATACCCGATTACCCGATTTTCCATACTTTTGATTATCCGGATTTTCGATTATCCGAATGCCTACCAACAACAATTAGTCCGGTTAATCGAGTTTCTACTGTATACGCATCATTTTGATATCACTTACTGTTTTGTATAACAACATTTACATCACCTCTTTCGGTGTACGGGTTTGTAAGGCTTTCGATCGTATCATTATTAAACGAGTAGTAGGACTTGAAAACTTATTTTTTTCCACTATATTAAAAATAAATAATGCCTCACCAAATTTTAGAGAATGGGTTAGAAACACTTACGTTTTCAAGCAGAATTGAATAATGGGTCACAACAATTTATTTGATAATATTGATGATTTATTGGTAGCTGATTCCCAACTCTGTTCTCCCGTGCAATGTAGCTATATGCTATTGGTCATATAGCTTGATATTGAGGGATTCATCATACGTACATACACACACATCCACACACACCTACACTTATATACATCTCACATAACCATCACGCACATCAATTACTCTAATAATATTTCAATTGTATACTATGTTTTTTTTAATTGTTTGTTATAGTATTATTGCATATTAACTAATGCATGTTTTATTATTATTATTATTTATTAATTTGTTCTACATTAAACAATATTTGAAATGTATTCAGTTTACTCATACTACTTTATGAAATGACGCTTGTGAGGCGGGCTATAATAACTGCCACACAGTTTATAACTAATGCGGTTATTATCGTTATGAATTATTTTTTGTAATTTTGATATGAATAAATTATTATTATTATTATTACTTATCAAATTAAATACTTTTATGCAGCTGCTCTAAGTACAAATAAATATTTAAATAAAACAATTATTTTGTGATTTCAGATTGAAATGTGCTTCGGACTTGAAACAACTAATTGTTTCCAACGATGAAGAGCTGGTCATGCAACTTGCGGAGAAACTCATCAGCCGTGGCGCTAAAAATATAAACATAATCAGCAAAAATATATCTAACTCACTTGTATTTAAACAGAGGTACGCGTATCGTTAGGATCGACGATTTAATACAGTATAGGTTTCTCTGCTTGCAGGCGTGGCGAATATATATTTTTTATTAATTTACGTTTCCCGTTCAATCCGGCATATAGCAGGGTGTATACGGCAGTGAGAACCAAAGGGTAAGGGCAAATAGAAGGGGGAAATAAATGATAAAATACTCCTTTCCCCAATTGCTACCGAATTATGGAGGTATCACCTATTGAGTGGGTTTAATGCTGCATTTTGTCTCGTTACCAGAGCGACAAAATGAAACTATTAAATATTACGCACGCTTGTGACCCTGCGCCACGACTAACCACAACTTTTATAAATTTATGGACCAAAATACAAATATAGAAGAAAATTGTAATCAAGCGTAAGGTCAATATCTAATGTTGATAACGAATAATAATTTATTTTTCTGCACAATTATTAATAATATTTGTATTATAAATGATACTATAAAAACATATCTAACGCATTATTCTTTTCAACAGGTCTTGGAAAGCAGAAGGAGTTAAAGTTGAATTAGAGCAAAGAAACGTGGCTGTTGGTAATTTGGTGACTTTTATTAAAAATAACGAGAAGGGGGCTGTAGAAGGAATTTATTATGGACTTTCCTCTAACGGAGAAATTGATGATGTAGAAGAGCTAACATCAAATCTAAAGAAATTGATTCCTGCACTTAAGTAAGTATACAGGGTGGAAGTGTCAGCGCTCCTTTTACGGGAACAGCATATAGGTTAAAATATTTTAAACCCATACCTAAAGAAATTAATCAAGATATCTCAACAGTTTAGACATAGAATTTTTTTTTCATTTCACGATGTTTATTCATACCTGTATTTCGTGTGACGCAGTTACGCATAGATGCCAATAATGTAAACGCATATTAGTACAAAAATACTAATAAAAGTTTAACACTTTGAACTTTGCCACCAATATCTACGACTCGATTCCGGAATGAGTTGATGAGGTTTCCCTTTGATAGGCTAATGATATATATTATATATACGATAATTTAATTATTTATTTTGTTTGAAAAAACCCCTTTTCATTATATTTTTGTATTAGGCTTTTATAGAGTAGTTAAAACTGTGGTTTCATTTAAAGTGACGCTGACAGAAACACTTTGTATATATGTATCTAAAGTTAGAGTATTTTATAATACTAAGGGCCAGTTCTATCACAGGCTGGTATAGTTCCGGACAACCTTATCTGCCAGACAAACTATAATTTTTGGTTTCACAGGTCTCGAATAGCAATATCTAATAGATACACATATGATATTTTATTTTTACATACTTGTTTGTAATTTAAAAATGTAACAATCGTATAAATTGTTACCTACTATAATTATTGTTCATTAATGAGAAAATTATTCTTGGAAACGTAAGAAACACTTATTTTGAATTTTCATCCTTTGTCTGTAAGATAGCATTAATTTTATTAGATTATTATCTGGAACTTTATTCGTAACCAGTAAAACTGGCCCTAACTGTTGTAAAAATATTAAAAAAATAATTTGACTGCATAAAACTAAAAAGAAAAAAACAAGTCCAATAGTTTAGTAGGATTAACAGTCGGGACCCTTTAGATTATGCAGGGTTCCTGGTTAAGATTTAATTGATTGAAGAATTATAGGTCCCGACTGTTAATCGTAATAAACTATTGGACTTGTTTTTTTTTAAAAAACTAAAAACTAAACTAACTTCACGCTTTATCCCTAGCGGGGTAGTCAGAGAGAACGGAACGCCAAACGCTACGGTCTCTACATACCTCTTTCGCCTCGACCACTGTCATGAACCTCTTCATACATGCCCTACAGGGGATCCTCATGTTTTTTACGTGACCTCCCTCCAGTATCTTTGATACTGTGTTTTCGAAGGTCAACCGAGGTCTCCCCCTTATCTCTCTTACCGCTCACTTTTCCATCATAAATCTTAACATCCCTGACACTCTCCCAAAACTCCTCGAGTTCGCCTAATGGAGCTGAGGATACTGGCGCATACACCACTAACAAGAATACTCTTTAACGTTAACCCCAGCTTGAAGCGAACCCAAAGCAGTCTCGAGTTGATCGCCTTGTATTGAACCGCTGCACTAACCAATCGAGAGGACAATAACACACCTACACCTAGACAGTCTCGCTCGCTCTCTGGTACGCCGGTCCAGAAAGCGACCCGACTGTCTGGCAAATCGGTCGTGTCATTGCCCTTTCGCTTGATCTCAGTCACACAAACGACATCCAAATCTCTCTCATCCATCACATCTAATAATTCATTCATCTTTTCTTCCATCCCACCTCTTACATTCCACTTAGCTATTTGTAGCTCCGTCCTCCACCTCCCGCCGTTCCGGATATGGCATGTTGGGTGGCGGTCTCCAACGCCGCATTCGTTGCCACTTGACACACTACCGGGGACGCACTGGTACGCGTCGCCTTGGGGGAACGCCCTATCAGTGCGCTCTCTCGAGGTGCACGTGGCGGATGGAACGTTGCAGCCCTCGTAAGGGCTGGCAGGGGTCGCTATTACTTCCATCATGGACCCCTTGTTTTTTTCTTTTTAGTTTTATGCAGTCGGGATTATTGTTTTTTTTAATGTTTTTTATTGAATTTTACACTTTTTCACATTATAAAAAGAAATATTTCGTTTTATACGTTTTACGTTTGGGCATGTCAATTAATAAATAAAATATTATTATTTTTATTAGTATTACGGTAATCATAATCATGATACCTATACTCAATTATGTAAATCCGTTCAGCGGTTTTGGAGATATGAGGTACTAAAGAATATTACATACATACATAAAAGATACGCATGAAAAACAACCGTCCCTTAGCAGTTGGGAAAAATACGGTTTTCTATATAATTTTTAATACAGTGACTATTTTGAAGTACTCACGGCATCATAAGCGTATAGAAAACCAGTGTTAAATAAAAAACATGTTTTGTTGTTTGGAAATAATTATGCAATATTTTTTATGTTTATTCAATTTAAGATATTTAATTAGTAAAAACAATACTCTATATATAGATATTGTTTTTAGATATTTTGCTGTAATTAATACTGGATACAGTGGTGAACAAGAAATAAGTATCAACAGAAGTCGAGTACCTCTGGGTTGCAGGATATTGTTGCCAGATTTATATGGGGTAAGTCCTTTAAGGTGATTTTGATGTTTTTAAGCAATACAATCTTCTCTACTTCTTTTCTTATTTACATTGTAGGTGAATGTGGCTTTAAATGGCTGAATGGCTTTTAAATTTTGTGCTTAGTGACATAATAAAAAAAACATAAAGGTTTACTCTATATTTGAATATGCCATATTTAAATCCATTTAAATTAAAATATGAAACAAATTTAACAAAACAAATGAATCTGTGTTAGGTAATAAATAATAACATAACATGTAAATGCATCAAACTATAAAATTTATTTGAGGCCAGTCGTGGCGCAGGGGCATAAGTGTGTAACTGTAAATGCGACTGGTTGTAGGTTCGATCTTCATTTGAGAAATTTAAACATTTATTCAAATTAAAATTTTCATTTCATTTTTGCTGTCGAGGCAAAATTAAGTTCCGCCACGCAACATGCAATGCCTTTGGAACTCGGCCTAAAGTGGGAAACAGAGTGTCTTAACACTAATTTGCTTCTGTCGGCCCTGCTGTGTGCGGGATACAGCGTGAAGTTGATGTTTTTATACAATTTATTTTTTAATATTATTTTTCAGGCTGAAAAATTAGATAGTACCTCTAAAGATTACATATTATCATTAAATGCAGTTGATGCTGTTGAAAGAGCATTATGTTCCAAACAACCAATAGTGATTGCGTCAAGAAGAGATCCCCAACGTGTTCCCTTAATGCAAGGAATAGCTAGGATTGCTGGTAAAAAAAAAATTATAAAATGAATTAACTTAACCACGAGCGTGCAATTGTAAAAAAACGGTCGTGGGTTTGATTTCCATTGGATGTAATGAATACGACGTTAACGAGGAAACGAAAATCTATATATATATATATATATATATATATATATATATATATATATATAAAAATCAATTGCTGTTCGTTAGTCTCGCTAAAACTCGAGAACAGCTGAACTGATTTGGCTAATTTTGGTTTTGAATTAATTGTGGAAGTCCAGGGAAAGTTTTAAAGGGGAGTAAATATGAAAAAAAGGAAAAAGTAAAAACAACAATTTAGTTTTACCATAGAAACTATTCCTACATGTCAAACGTTTGATGTCGTGTCGTCCTGTCGTTCAGAAATCAAATTAATTTAAAAGTAAGGTTAAGTTTTTTCTTCATGTTTTGAATGTTTTGAATGACAAACATGAAAATTTTCGTCCCGTCGTCAAAAATCAATTTAAAATTGAAAGAATAGTTAAAAATGAATAACTAATTAGAATAGTTATATCTTTCTAGGTACATATTAATTCTCAGGAGGTAAAAACTGTATTTAATTTTTGGTTAACAGATTATTTTCATGTAATTTGATAAAAAAGTTTTGTTGCAAATTAAATTTATGGACGCAATCATAATATTTGAAATCCAAATCATCCTAATGTCGATTGATTCGTCTTAGGACAGAGAGTGCATCCTTTTACCTTTGTGAGTGTCGATTACCGCTACGTGCGCGAGAACTTTCTTTACTTTGGTGATCCTTTAGGATGGTGATATTTCAAGTTCCGTACTATTTTTCTCTGTTGATATTTTGTGATAGTGATATTTTACCGCTTAGTGCGCGAGAACTTTTTTCAATTTGATTAATTACAATTTACGATGACGAGAAGAAGACGACTAGACTTCGGTAGTCAATCAAATGTGCGAAGAGCGAAGAGAGAACCTCACGGACTAACCGCACTGATTACCAGGGAGAAAAAAAATAGCCGTATTACTATGTCAGAATTGCGTTCTTGAGTGAGTGACAATGAAGTAAATAGGCTTAGAATGTAACGAGCACGTCATATTGAAAATGAGCGCTCCCGCAGACGCAGTGCCCCTGTGATCCTGGTACGACCTGCGTTTCGCTATGATCTGGCAATAGATTATTGTGCTGACAAATCGGTAACAATTGAGGAAATGACAAAGATTTGTAAATATTTTAAGGCATTAAAATACAATGGTGAGTCTACTTGATTATGTTGTGCTGGAGGCAAAGTAAAATTACCACAATTAGTCCCACCACCAGATCCCTTACGCTCTTTAGTTTCTGAGATGCGAAATGATTCTAAACACTTCTTGGCCAACATTCAAAAATATAATAGCTATATCCAGATGACATCGTTTGGCGCAACACATATTATACAGGACAATTTTATGCACACTTTCAAGGTAGTATAGCTTAATAGTTTTTATAATATTAAAGTTTGTATTAAAATATATATCACAAATAATTACTTAAGAAATCTTTAAAAATTACAGATACAAGGACAAATTTAACACTTACTGAGAGCACTGTTACCAATACCAGATGCAGATCATCAATTTTTACAAATTTATTTTATGGG
>JAAIXJ010000645.1:16833-85402 GCA_013403705.1 Heliconius hermathena | reverse complement strand
CAGAACTCAACGCCGCGCTTAACCTCGACACCAGAGCGAAGAAATGGAAATATAAATTTAAGTAAATATTTCATCTCCTCGAGTGGGGATCGAACCCACAACCAGTCGGTTTTGCAGTCACACCTCGTGCCGCTGCGCCACGACCAGCCTCGACTAGCCAGACTAAAATACTATAAAAATTACTAATCTATTATTCTATTCATTCATTTCTTGAATTAGGACTTTATTTTAATGATTAAATGATATAATAAATGTTTATTCCAGTCCGATGGAGACTTTGATAAGAACCAACCGCACATGTGTATAATACCGGGAGTGGAAGGCCACTATAAGCGGTTCCGCGTGATGTGCGAGCGTCTCAAGATGGGGGCGCTTGTACTGCAGCCTGGACACAGTACAACCCGCGACTCCATTGATGATCTGGCCCAGAGATATTCTGAGGTTTAATTTATATATTTCTTTACACATTGATAGAAAAAAATTAGTTATATGTAACGGAAATTTACAAAATTTAAGATTTTCTAAAATTGTCTGCTGGGTTGCAAAATTGATTGATGTGTTTATTTTAGTTTTTTGACTATAGACTTCAAATGTGACGATAATATATTAAATAGATAGAAAATATTTCTAAACTCATTATAAATCTAAATTCATCATTTACATTTAATTACAGGTACTTATTACTAAGGCGGGACTTAAAGACAATTTTTTCCTGTTAGGCTATGAAAGTGGAGTCTTATTAACTTTAAAGATGGCTGAAATTTTTGAAGCCAAAGGTAAATTAATTTTTAATAAGTCAATCTTGGTTTTAAAATTCGATAGATTCTTTGAGTTTATTTTTTTATCTATCCTCCATTTGTTAAGGAAATGAAATATGTATATAAAATCAGGATTATTTCAAATACAATCATCAATCATACAACATACATACAATCGTCTTTTGTTTCATGGTCTCATGTAATAATCAATTTAATTTGAATTCCTTAAAATAAATATATAAATCTGTGGGGCTTATAAAGTTAGTAACAATGAATTGCTATATTTCCAGGTTTAACTGGCGTAGTATTCTGTATTGGTGGATCTCCCGACGACATAAAGGCCGCTTTCCAGGACAAACTCGTTTCTTATAAATCTGAGGACGCTCTCCAAGCCGCCATCGTGAAACATATGGCGGGGCTCATGTTGGAAAACAGTGGAGAACAGTTAAATAACAATTTGCAAAACGCTCGTACATGGGACGAGAAGGTTTTAGCCTGCCTTCACACATTGAAAGGAAAGATCCCACATACAAACCAATATGCTAAGGAAGTGATCGAATCTGCATACACTAAGGTATTCCAAGTTCTGGAATATCAACCAACGGTGAAAAAGCTTCGTTCTAAGATTATATTTATCCGGCCAAACGAGTCAAATAAATTAGAAAACCTGCAAAAGTATTCGCAGGAACCAATCATTGAGTATACTCTGAATACGCCTCTCGCATACATGATCCAGGAGCCACGTTGTACCGTTTACGTGAACAGGCATATTGGCGATGAACTTCTTAGTGCGTTCGATAAGATGAATCTGTGTGAAACTTACTACACGGCCGCGAACATCCATCTATAAAGCACATTGTATTTATTGTAATAATGTTTTCTTGATACTGGGATTAAACGATTTGTTATAGTTTCATTCTATTTGTGTTTATATTTTCATTATTGATTTAATTTGATTTCAAGTATAAGTTTATATTAATTAAATACTTATTAAGAAAACATATAAAAATTTGAACGCAGCGGGATTTGAACCCGCGCCTCTTCCTTCCAAGCGCTCTGACCAACTAAGCCATACGTTCTCAATGTAGGTAGACAATTCGAATCTCATTTTACGCCAAATTCTTGAGGAATTGAGTATTGAATGGCGGAAATCAACGCCTATAGAATTTTTTTCTTCTGAGTCACAGTTAAAATCATCGCGATTATTTAAATAATCACTTATACTTATGGTTAAGCATTAGTAAATTTGATTCTGCTTTCAAATGTATTTATTAACAATAACCATTTATTTGATATGTATTTAGGTATAACCCCATAATAGAGTGGAAATATACCTAAAGTAAGATCACGTGTTAGTAAAAATAAATATATTTTTTATAAAAACATCTGGAAACTCTGAGAAATATCTGAGATATTTTTTATATGTTTAAATCTATTTATAATTGAGCTATTATGCAATAACATGTCAGCCCTCAAAATCCAAAATTAGAGAAATATCAGTTGAAAGAAGTTTAGAGCTACAAAAAATACCCACAAGCTACCCTTGAATTATTAAACCGAGCGACATTTATTTAATTGATTTAAATATAGCTTAATACAATGGAAATTAAAGTGAAAGCGAAAGAAAAAAGATTAATCTATCGCAAAATCACAATCTAGACATTTAGATTTCTACAACAAACGTTTAAACCTAAACAGTTTATAAGCTTAGTGCAAAGCACTTATAAATATATAATAGATTATAAAAACAGTAATTAACACAATTATAAACAAAAACGAAAAAAGATTTTGCTCCATCCCATTGGAAAATAATCTCTATATATATTTTAATAAAACAGTAAGAATATTTTGTCTGTACATTTAATAATTTTGACTGAAATGGATATAGGGACACTTAAAAAGAATAATAGAAAGCAAAAATATTTTTTTATTTATTTCTTGTCTGTCTGTCGAGCTCTGTCTGTATGGTCACATTTTTTTCTGAAAGTACTTAACCGATTTACTTAAAAGTTTTACCAATTGCTCTGTTTTAACTTAACATTTAAAGTTGTTTCATCAAAATCGGTTCATTAAAAAAAATAGTAATAAAGTATCGGCATTTAAATGAACTCAAGGCATTAGTTTGCCTGCCAATGTTCTATAGCAATCGCGCTGGTAAGATTCTTGGCCAAAGAATGACATACGCAACGTCTTGGTTATATGACTGTTGATAAAAATATACATATTGAAAGCACTATTGTTCAGAGTACAAGAAATAAAGTAAACAAAATCGAATTGTTAGTGAAGGTTACCTTCATAAATAATAGCAGTTAAGTTTAAGTCGTAATTCATTCAACACACAGATAAAGGCCGATTTGATCTTCAAAGAAATATTAAGTAAATAAATAGATTCTTCGGTTTGTTCGTTCGTCTGAAATAAATCTATATAAAAATGCCTCAAAACAGCCAACACAACGAAACTGAGTATCCTAATATTAAGTTTCCATGTTCCCTCTGCCTACCTTGCTATGTGCGGGACACGGCGTAAAGCTAAAAAAATCGTCGTTACTAGTATCGTCATTTTTCTGACCAGTGTATATAGATATTTAAACGTTTTATTCCACACTGGGAAAGCAGAGAGCATAATACTAAGATACTCTATTCTTCTTTTTCCGCCTGAATTCTAGACATTAACTTCTGTTTAACAACGTGACCATTAAAATAAAAGAAAATAATTAATTCCCCCAAATGAAGATAGATATTTTTCTTAATAAATATATTTTATCTATTCTATACTAATATAATAAAGCGGAAGAGTTTGTTAGTTTAAACGCTAAGATATCTGGATCTACTGATCCGAATTGAATTTGTATGAAAGCTACATTCTTCAGAAGTGCTTGTTTTCATAGGCTATATAACATTACGGTATTATTTTTAACCGACTGCTGTAAAAAAGGAGGTTATCAATTCGATTGAATTTTTTTTATGTTTGTTACCTCAGAAGTTGATTGAATGAACCGATTTTGATGATTTTTTTTTATTTTAAAGGTAGAGAATTCAAATTATAAAATCTTTTTAAATAATTTTAGTTTAACAAAGTACGGTTAATTTTGTGTAAAATTATTTTATTAGTTAGCTTTAAATAACGAAATAACAGTCATAAGAAACGCCATTGAATTGCTTTGCAAAAATAGTTAATTATATGTCAGTACGTTGTATGACAAAAATATTCTATTAGTTCTAAAAAAAGTCTGCGACATCATATATCTATCTCTTATATAATAAATAAATGACAATTAGGCATTTTGTGACAAAAAATAATTGAAAATTGTAAGGTGATATTTCATCGATTTTTATTTCACATGAATATTGAAACTTACGAGCGAATGTTACTTCATCATCAAGGAAATTTAATGAAGATAATCGTCGGCTTTTATAAAATGTAATTTGGACGTATACTTTTCGAGAAAATGTAAAATTGAAAGACCTACACTCGAGTTTGTGTCTGTCTGTTTGTCGATTTGTCAGTTTTTCTGTGCGTTTGTTTACGCATATCTCAGTCAAGACTTCATCAATTTACAAATACAGTCTTCACTATTGTAACAAATATATATGATATAATGTTAACATTTACAAATATTTAATGACCCCTCCGGTCATTAAATGTTTGTGTGTGTGTGTGTATATATATATATATATATATATATATATATNATGTATATATATATATATATATATATATATATATAGTGGAGGAAGTCACAAGAATGCCGCTAGTATTTAATATATTTAACGCCATGGTTTATTTCATTTCCAGAAACTTAGCGACATAATAATCTTATCAATTTTATATAAAAGATTATCTAGGACAGTGAATGAAGATTAAGAATTATGAGCGTTGTATAATATACAAGTAAGAATTATATTTCAACTATTTTTGATTGTAATTTTATAAAAATTAAATTAAAAATTAGCTTCCCGCTGTATCCCGCACACAGCAGGGTAGGCAGAGGGAACCTAGTGTTAAGACACTCCGTTCCCCACTTTTTGCCGAATTCTGGAGGCATATAAAATTTTATAAATTTTAATTTTATGATTTATATAAAGTTATATCAGTAGACCACACCGTTTACCTCCCGCAGACCCAGGCATTTGGCCAAAGCATTTGGCCCAGGCAGTGCTTATCTGGGTTTGGACATCGTGATCGATGCCTCTGGACTCGTGCATAACGGATCCAAGGTATCTGAACTTTTCCGACTTAACGTCTGGTTCAGGACCTATTTGGATGGTGCTCGAGTCCGGGCTTTCACAAGCCACGTACTTGATCTTCAACACATTAAGTTTAAGACCGCCTTTCTCGAGCGTTCCTTTCCAAACGTTTACTTAACTCTCCAGCGTCAGTCGGACTGACGCATCGGCAGACATCATCAACCATGGAGGTGGATCTTAATGTGAGCCTAGGCAGTGTTTTATTTATTTACATTGAATAAGAATGGACTATGTAATAATTGAGCCCTATTGACCCTATTGTCACCAACAGCAGTCCTAAGCACAGAATCGGAGTCTTGATACATATCTCTAATAATTTCAATATATACTACAGGGATCCTCTTGGATCGCAATGACCACCAGATACACTGACGAGACACACAGTCAAAGTCCTCCTATAGATCTAAAAGGCCACATGCAGAGCTCTATTTTTTTCTCGGTACGCCTCCATCAATTTTTAGAGGGCGAAAATGGCGTCAGTAGTGCCTGATCCTGAAATCTATATTGAAACTTAGAACCACCACACCGTTTTTACCTGAAAATGATGTGTATATAAACCCTGTCCGATGTTACAAGACTTATTGCCCTTCCAGCGAGGTTCCTAAAAGAAAACAATAGACGCCTCATGCGTACATCTGTGAGCTCTCTGTACTGTTACCGGCTAAACAGCCAATTATTCAAAATGCAAAGCGAAGTTTTCGTATGGATACTAAAGTCTTTAGTGGAGTCCGTACTTGACACAGTATAAGTTGCCCAATTATAAGAGGTATAGGGCGATATGCCTGCGCGTCGTTAAGCAACGACACCCTAACGTAAAAGGACGGAGACGAACCCACACCCGTCGCGTTTACAGTCACACGACTGTACCCCTGCGCCACGAGGGCCTCAAATTAGATTCTTATGAATTCATATTATTAATGTCAAAATATTTTTTATTTGTTTCGTTTTAATTGATTTTATATCGGCAAAGAAACACTTAAACCAAGAAGGTGAATGGAGACAAGATTTAGATTCGGATTAGATAAAAAATGGAGATAATTGGCCTTAGATTTAATTCGGCTTGGGTTTATCAACGATTAAATTCGATAAGAATTTATTATAAAAATAAATAATCTTAATGTTGAATTTGAAAACATGCGCGTGGTTATTGTGTTAACACTAGTAGGTGCTGTGTTAGGTAAGATACGAAATTGTATATGTCCTAAAATGTGTAAATTACTTAGTTTCTATAAATAAATATTTCTTGACCTATGTCTACGAAACGGGAAATAGAAGATTTTATTTACTATCAAAAGAACTTTGTGAAATTTAATAAGATTAAATAATTCTTGGGGCATTGCGTGTTGAGTGGCGTAATTCAACGTCGCTCTTTGCCACGTTGCCAGAGTGAGGAAATGAATGAAAATATTAAATATTTCATTCCTCCGAGTTGGAATCGAATCTACAGCCGTCGCGTTTTCAGATGCAAGCCTGTGCCCTTGCGTCATGACGGCTTCTAAATTAAATATTGTGCGATATAAAAATTAATGTTGTACAATATATTACCAAAAGCAAGTATGCCTACTAAACTAAACAGCTTCTTAACATTTAAAATATTACTTATTTTAAATGTTGTATATTTTTTTGTGATTTAACGTGATTGCAGTTATTATATTGAACATTAAAATCCACAGCGGCTCCTCAGCATGAGTTTTGGAACAGAGATCAGCAGTCGCAAAGAATCGTGGGAGGCGTTCCAGTAATAATTAATGAATATCCATACATGAGCCATCTCTTGGTCCGCAGTTGGTCCCAGTTTGCCCCAGTTTGTGGTGCATCCTTGATTTCTACTAGCGCTGCATTGTCTGCCGCACATTGCTTCCTGTTGGTATACTTTTATATATTTAAACTACAGTGTTATTATATAAGTAAATAATAATAATGACGCTGTTATGGCGCAGAGGCACAAGCGAGTGACTGTAAGCACGACGGTTGTGGGTTCGATTCCCACTCAAAAGAACGAATGATTATTTATTAATATTTTCATTTCTTCGCTCTGGTAACAAATCAAAACGCAACGTTGAGTTCCGCCACTCAAATTCGGTACAATGTGGGGAACAGAGGGACCTAACACTAGGTCCCCCCTGCCTACCCTGCCATATGCGGGACACAGCGTGAAAGTGAAAAAAAAAGTAAATTATATTTTTTATGTATCTCTATAGTTTGTCTTAAATAAGAATTAAAAATTTACAATTTATTTTTTGGTTTAGGAATGTTGACATTAGTTCGTGGAGATTGCGTGTGGGCTCATCATTCACCAATAGCGGCGGCGAACTGTTCATGATTGAAGAATTACTCCCCCACCCCGAATACGTCGCTGCCGATATTCAGAACGATGTTGGAATAGTGAAACTTTCATCATCTGTTGTCCTCTCCAATACAGTCGGAATCGCGACACTAGCTCAACCTGGCATTGAGATACCTGACAATGCTGTTGTAACCGCTGTAGGATTTGGTTTACTTGGTGTATGTACAGTATTTAAATTAAATATAAACTTCTATTTTTTATTTGAACCGTTTCAAAAAAAAAAATAGCCGCCTTATTTTATATTATCACAAGTGGGCGCGCGCAGCTTCGCCCGCTTATTTGAACTCTTAGGGGTGAATTCTAAAAAAACCACGAAACACGGGTTCAATAAAATATATTTAACAGTCTGAATTTAAATTTTTATATAAATCGGTGGCCATTTAAAGATTTTTCCCATATAAACTTTCAACCCCTTATTTGAACCCTTAGGGGGTAAATTCTAAAAAACCATGAAAGACGTATTCAATAAAATATTTTTAAGAGTCTGAATTTAAATTTTTACAAAAATCGGTGGCCATTTAAAGATTTTTCCATATAAACTTTCAACCCCTTATTTGAACCCTTAGGGGGTGAATTCTAAAAAACCATGAAACACATGTTCAATAAAATATTTTTAAGAGTCGAATTTCAAATTTTATAAAAGTCGGTGCCGATTTAAAAAAAATCCATACAAATTTTCAAGCCTTATTTCATTCCTTTAGGGTTAAAATTTTTCAAAATCCCTTCTTAGTGGATGTCCAGATTACAAAAATAAACATCTGTCCAAATTTTACGTTTCAACCATCAGCAGTTATGGCTGTGGGTGCGTCTTACCTCAGTCAGTCCGGTACATGTCCTTTTACATATATAGATATCACCCTTCAGTAATAAATTCATTATTTTTTTATTAATAATTTTCCAATTTAATACGTTTCGTGTTAAAAACACGAAACGTATTAAATATTTTTAATTGACTCTTAATTGACCTCTGGTCAGTCGTTGTGTAGGGGCACAAGCGTGCGACTGTAAACGTGACAGATTGTGAGTTCGATTTCCACTCGTGGAAATAAAATATTTTTATGATTTCCTCGCTCTGGTAACAAAGCGAAGTGCGGCCAAGAGTTCACCCACTCAACACGTAATGCCTCCAGAATTCGGCGGCAAGTGGAGAACGGAGTGTCTTAACACTAGATTCCCTCCGCTACTTTGCTAGCTAACTGAAAAAAAATTTAAATCAATGTCTTTTTCAGTTTGGTGCTGGTCGACCTACAATGCTGCAAAGGGTTCGCGTAAACGTTATAAATCAAGATCTTTGTGCTTCTCGTTATGCTTATTTGAAAACTATTCCGGAATTTGAAAATATACCGAATGTAACGCCCGAGATGATTTGCGCCGGCATACTAGATGTAGGTGGAAGAGATGCCTGCGGTGGTGACTCAGGCGGACCTTTATTACTTAACTCAATCCTCGTTGGCGTCGTTTCTTGGGGGCATGACTGCGCGCACCCTTACTTCCCAGGGGTATATGCCCGTGTGGCTCCTTATTACGAATGGATATCAGAAAATGTTGATTTGAATGGAGAACAGTAAATGTTATGTATAGTCGATATTTAAGTAAACAAATAATTTTTTTCTATATCATTTTCCTTTAGTATTAGTTTCTAATATATCGATTCTTTTTATGAATTTTGTTTATCTGTCTTTAAGTATTTTGTTTGGTTGAACGCGTTAATATCAGGAATTAGTGGCTTGAATCGAGAAATTGATTTTTGTGTTGGATAGTCCATTTAATGAACAATATACCTACAGTTATGTAATTTGGCATTTAGTTAGTACTTACAATACGACTCGATTTCCGAATGAGGCGTATGCGGCGGTTTCTTTTTTATAGGTTTATGTCTGCATGCGTCGTTTTTGACAAATGGCGTTTTATTTTACAATGATAATTTTATTATTATTTTTTTTTAATTTTTGGGATTTTTATTTTATTGTATTAGGCTTATTATAGAGTAGTTAAAACTGTGGTTCCATTTAAAGTGGTGATGATAAAAACACTCTGTATATAATTACTATATATAGACAAATTCAAAAGTCTTTACTTACACACTATAGACGCGTGGTTCGTACTTTTTTTTCAACTTCCTCAAAATTATCAGCTATAAAAAGATACAGTTATCTTTATATATCTAAATCTTAAAAGAGTCCCAGATATTTGGACTGACTTTTGTTACATGATTTATTACTTTATTTTATCCAATTACCTATAATAATTATACTATTAAACAATACTTACTATACACATACTACTATTTTACAATGGTTTTATTACAGATGTTTTTATTGATACAGGATAGGGTGCCTGGGATGTGAAAGATATTAAAACATCTCTACTATAGAGGGTATAACCACTTCTTTTCTATCTTTTTTTTCAGCTCCACGCCTATTCTCCCACATGCGGGATGCATGTAGGAGAGTAGGCAGAGAGGAGAGAGAGGCTAGTGTTAAGGCTTTAACACTCCGCTCCGCTCCGTACTCTCCGGATTCATCATCAACTTCACGCTGTATCCCGCACACTGCAGGGTAGACAGAGGGAACCTAGTGGATTGGAAATCTGGAGGCATTGCGTGTTGAGTGGCAGAACTCAACGCTGCGCTTGTCCTCGACAACAGAGCGAAGAAATGGAAATATAAATTTAAGTAAATATTTCATCTCCTCGAGTGGGGATCGAACCCACAACCAGTCGGTTTCACAGTTACACTTTGTGCCCCGGCGCCACTACTGGCCTCACTGGCTCTCCGGATTATTTTCTTTATTTGTATTGTAAGCTCTCACTTCGTGCCATGATTCATAATTGTAAGTCCACGAGAAGTACCCTAATCTCAAATCAATTTTTCTTGAAAATGTATACCTAAATGTAAAAATAATATATTCATAAATGTTAAACATAGATTAGTTAAGTCGATGAAATTTAAAATTCATTCCCTTTAATTTTTTTTTTTATTTGTTAGTAGGACATAATAAAATGGTTTAACCTGTAATGATTTTATATTTATAAGTTTTAATATTCGCAATAATTTATTATAAAAACGTAAATCAACCTCTTTGTTTAATAAAAAGATGTTTATGAAATTAAGTGACATTACTAAAATTACGCTTTATGTGGTCGGAAATATCGAGATACACTTTTAGCCTTGGGGCGGAAAAAGAAAGAGGTCCTCTAGAATAACATATTGTATTACAATTTAAGATAGACATTGTACAAGGTTAATAGTATTTTACTCTGGAAGAAATATAAGTTCTGTAAAAGCCTCGAGGTGTTTGATTTCGTTACAAACCTTATTAATAAAAACATAAAAATTTTGGATATATCAAGACTTGTATGCATGAGGCATTGCGTATTTAGTGGCGGACCTCAACGCTTTGTTTTGCACGACACCAGAGCGGAGACGTGAAAATGTTAAATATTTATTTTCCTCGAGTGGGAATCGAAATCAAAACCTGTGTCATATAAAGTTACACGTTTGTGCCACTGCGCCAAGACTGTCCTCTATGTCTCTATATGATTTTTTTGCATTTGACATTGAATTTGAAGCTTAGCAAACGTCGTTTCTTTTTAGAAGAAGCTTATAAAACGAATGAACACTCAAAATCATACGTAATGATTTTTTTGAAGAGAGTATTTTTTATCGTCATCTCTTTTTAATAATACAGCGAGGATGCCAGTTGCCAACATTGACTTGGATTTATTTATTTATTTTTATTATGACATAATAAAACAATATTAAAATTGATTAAAGACTGTCAAATACATGTTCTGAAACATATAGGGAATTAAATGCACCTTTTGGATTGTTTTTTTTTACTATAGTTAATAAACATACACCATTTCCTTTTCTGATTTAAACATTGATTAACTGTAGTCGGCAGCTGATAAATCTAGATATGTAGTATATGCTCCTCTACATTGTTCATGCAATAATATTGTATTTCGTCAAAATCTCATGTCTTAAGATTCATATGTCCGGAATTGAAAAATTATAACTAGATATGTTGTAACCGATCCGATAATCTGAAACAAAAATATATAAAAATCTATGACATAATAACGCGACAAATTGTGAATTCGATTCAAGAAATGAAATATTTAATTTTTTCATATCTTAGCAATGGTGTCGAGGCAAAGCGCGGCTCTGAATTTCGCAACTCAACACGCAATGCCCTCAGAACTCAGCCAAATAGAGAACGGAATGTCTGACCACTAGGTTTCCTTCTGTTTGCGGGATACAACGTGAAACTGATAAAAAATTAATAATCAAACGCACAAACCGTAACTATCAATGGTCTTGACAAAGTGCACACTCCTAAAGGTGAATACGTAGGGCGGTCCAAAAGAAGCTGCTTCGTGAAAAGATCTAATCCTATGATCATAGGATCCGTGACGCTCGCATGACGCATCAGGCAACAGGCAAGTAATTTTGTCTTATCCATCTTAGAAAATATAAAATTAGAATTTTCAAAATCATAAATGTAGCTCTACACTTATTAAACTTAAACTTAACTTAGCTTCACGCTGTATCCCTAGCGGGGGGTTCGCCTCATTCACTGTCACCAACCTCTTCATACATGGCCTCCAGAAGGTCCTCATGCTTTTTACATGACCTTTCTCTAGTTTCTCTGATACTGTGTTTTCGAAGGTCAACTAAGGTCCCCTACCACTTGTGCATCGTCAATTTTTTTTCCATTCTTTCATCACTCATTCGTTTGACGTGCCCAGTTTAGCTGAGTCACTTCTTCTTCATTCTCACTGTGACATCCTCGCTAGTATTCGCCATTCTGTGTATCTCTTCATTGCGGATTCGATCAGCTTAGCTGACTCCGCGTATTCTACGAAGAGATGGCATCTCCACAGCATTCTTCTTTCTTTCATTCTTCTTCTGTAATATCCACGTTTCGCTGCCGTAAAACAACGGCGATACCAATACTGCATTATGTACAGCCATACGTACAGTTGTGCTGACGTTTCGCCGTCTTATCAAAGCAGCTAAGGCACCGCTAACCCTTTACGTCTTACGCCTAGCAATACGCCTTTGCGCATCCATGTCGTATTTTCCATCTTTACTGAATATACTTGCCAAATATACCACTCCATTCACTTATTTTAATATCTTACCATTTACACAGATCTTGCATTCCGTCTTTTACCAGAACCTCTGTCTTACTCAGGCTTACTCAGGTTTAGACCATTATTTTCACACCCTTTTTTCAGAGTGGTGACTAATACCTACAACTCGCATCCCGATGATGCAATGAGCATCATCTGCGTAAAGAAAGCAATTTATATTCAAGTCACCTGAACGGAAGTGTTTTAATGAAACGGAATGTTTTAACATTTCGGTTTCCCAGGTTCCCTGTACACTGCTATGTGCGGGATACAAATTAATTAAAAAATCACCTGCTTTGTCTGATCAGTAAAGGGTAATAAAAATAATTCATTCCCCCGGGTGAGTTTCCTATCATCACGCTGACAATGAGATGATATTCCACCGCTCCATTACTGAAAAAGCCATCGAGGCCTTATACTAAGCAGTTTATTAGCGTTACGCATAAATTGACGCCTCTGAATGTGAATATATGAAAGCAATCTTATGAATCTTACACCTAAGTAGTTTTTTGTAATTTATTGTTTAAATATTCTTTTGAGATACGTCCCATACCTCCCTTTGCATCTGAAAGCATGGCTCCACTACCACCATCATACATACTATATGGAAGATACCCCAACCTATTTGTAGTAATAAATTTAATACAAGGCTCTGCTGAGGTGACGTATCTACAAAGGAAAATATATACGTTAAATACAAATACTGTCATTAACATAATAGTCTGTAATATTTTTTTTCAGTTTCCCGCTGTACCCCGCATATAGCAGAGTAAGTAGAAAAAGTTTAGTGTTAAAACACTCCGCTCTCCACTTTCCTCCGAATTCTGACGTTGCGCTCAAGGTAAAAGAAAATATTAAATATTTCATTTACTCGAGTAGGAATCAAATTCACACCTGTCGTATTGACAGTCGCACGCTTGACCTTCGTCACCATCACTGGCATCAAATATCATAAAGTTGGAAATAATTGCTAATAAACATATAGCCAGTATTGTTAAAGTCTCACCAAAAATATATTTTTTAATTAACCTTAAATTTATTTAATTATAAAATAAAATTATAAAAAATTATATAAAATATTAATAATTCTACCGTACACAAATCTGTAATTAGATAGTACGGCGTGATTACTAATTGCAGAAAGAACGAAGCTAAGTTCAGTAGCAGCAGGAAACCATGTTCCTTGTCAATATCTCGGAAAATGTCGCAGACCCAGCCGTACGCAATAGCGAAATCGCTTACTGTCCGCTTATCGTCCAGACGAGATTGTTTCGTGTTATCTGGAATTTTTAATATTACATGTTAGATTATTAAAACTTGATAATGAGGCCAGGCGGGGCACAGGGGCACAAAGTGTGTTTGTAAACGTGATGGTTGTGGGTTCGATCCAGATTCGAGGAAATTAAAAATTTATTTAAATCTGCGAAAATGGTGAACACTCTCTTGTCTCGTTCCCAAAGCGACACAATGACAATATTAAATATTACGTTCCCCCGAGTGGGAATCAAATATTGCGTTTACAGGCACACGTTGTAGCGCTGCGCCACGACGGCCACCAAACATTTAATATAGTCACTAATTAGGAATTGAGGTCGGTCGTGGCGCAGCGGCACAAAGTGTGACTGTAAAGCCGACTGGTTGTGGGTTCGATCCCCACTCGAGAGATAAAATATTTATTTAAATTTATATTTCCATTTCTTCGCTTTGGTGTCGAGGCAAAGCGCGGCGTTAAGTTCTGCCACTTAACACGCAGAATTCTGCTTCCAGAATTCGGCAGAAAGTGGGGAACGAAGTGTGTTTCACTAGGTTCCCTCTGCCTACCCTGCTGTGTGCGGGATACAGCGTGAAGCTGATTTGATTTTATTACTAATTAGGAAATAGTCATTAATTAGGCACAGTCATTAATTAGGAAATTTGTATGTATGTACTTACCATTACACTTATCAGCTATACCTAAAGAATCAATAACATAATTAATAGTTTTAGGATATATCATTTTAATCGTTTGTATTTGTTGATCGGAATTTTGTTTCAAGTTCTGGTTTAAATTTATCACGCTTTTTTCTGTAAGATAAAATTTATTGCAATATAAAGTAATAAAAATATTAAAAAAATCAACTTCACGCTGTATCCCGCACACAGCACCTAGTGTTAAGACACTCCGTTCCCCACTTTCTGCCGAATTCTGGAGGCATTGCGTGTTGATTGGCAGAACTCAACGCCGCGCTTAACCTCGACACCAGAGCGAAGAAATGGAAATATAAATTTAAGTAAATATTTCATCTCCTCGAGTGGGGATCGAACCCACAACCAGTCGGTTTTACCGTCACACGTCGTGCCGCTGCGCCATGACTGGCCTCATTATTTCAACATATTTTTATATACTTATGTTATTTCTATATACTTTAATTACCTTCTCTATCATGAGCAATAGTTTCCAATGCATAGCCGCAAAGATCAAAACATATTAAAATCCACAAACCAACACAAGTTAGTATTATCGTCCATATTTTATACTTCTCTCCAGAATCGTTTTCAATCTTAGCTCCAATGAAAATTTTCATCTAAAACACATTTGACAAAGTAATAACTCCTAATAATAAATTGACATTTTCTTAATAATTTACGTCTTGAATATTAATTTGTAAATTTTGTTTATAATATGTTAAATATTTTTTTGATCCAACATAATTTATAGTCATATCATATACCAGCGAATATTGGTATCAACAATGCTTAAATAACAGGATCTTTACCTATTAAAACATTATACAACAAAATACAACCTAAGCTTGATTGCAGATCAAACGCACCAGGCGTGGGAGGATGCAAACCTTCAAAGGTATGACCTTACAGCCCCCTACTTCGAACAAAGCATGCAAGCCGAGGTCGATGTTTCTGACCTTGTTAAATCTATTTGTTGGCACCTCTAAAGACATGACTAAGCGAAGGTCTGACCTCTTCCAGCTCGGCTTTCCCTAAAACCCAACCCCAACCCAATCCATGACGCTATAAGAGCCAATTACGTTAACATCATACTACAGATTCGAAAAAAATATTAGTATAATATATATAAACCTTCTCAATATCATTGAGACAACGAATAACACAAGTTAAACGTGCCGGGGCTCTGTAGACCGCGACACTAGCAATAAATATTATTATGGTCAAATTTCCCACCCATATCACACGGGAAGTTGGAGTGCGGACTCGTAATGACCTCGCTGGTTCAGTCAGGAGATCCAGGGCGAAACCGGAAAGTACCACACAATCTAAAATGTTGTATATTTATAGTAAACATTTTTAGTTTCTTTTCATTACATGTTATCAAAATAGAAAAGGATCAAAATATATGATAAATATGAAAGGCTAGGATACTAGTATGAGCTCATACATAGATACCATCAATTACCAGATCTATTCAATTTTCTTAATAAATTTATATTATTGGGTTTAAATTTTATTAAGTTAATTTTACCACTAACATAACCATTTAATATAATAATAATATAAAATATATATTTTCAAAAAAAATGTTTGCTTAAAAAATAAATTAGCTTCACGCTGTATCGCTGTGAGGGGCGAACCTAGTATTAAGATAGGCTGTTCCGCACATTCCACCGAATTTTTCGCAGCATTACGTGTTGAGTAGCGGAACTCAACGCTGGGCAATTTGCCTTGGTGCCAGAACGAAGAAATTATAATATTAATAAATAATAATTCAACCCCTTGAGTTCCGTTACAGTCACACCCTTGTTCCCCTACGACACGACGGCCTCAAAAAAATATTTTCAAAACAATTGTAATACATTTTGAAGCAGTAGAATAAGTTACAATAAAGAGTTATGAATCTAAGTATTTACTTATAGCTGTAACAAGAAGATAACTATAAAACGTTAAAGGACGAGAAATACGAAATCCATTTTTCGAATCAGTAATAGGCGCTACTCCAGCCCACCGAGACATACGCAACACAAAATTTAGGGCACGTCTTGTCTTCATTGTGTATAACTTAAAATGGATGTTACTTCGCCCTAAATGATCTGAATACTTAGCTATGACAAATCGATAACAACATTAATAAACAAACGGTTTAATATTTTCTGTTTATCTATACAGGATCTACATAAATAGCTACTTTATCGTTGATTGAATAAATATTAAAATATAAACATAGGCACGCTTGATATCTTTCCAATGCCATCAAATTCAAATAAAAACAAAAATATACATTGTTTTTAATATGACATGAACGATGTTGGGTAAATATTTCTAGCTATGACATGTGAAATGCTTATCTAACTTTGAAATATTTAGTCTATTTTATAAAACCATACAACCTTCTACTGTACGTTCATTAGAATCCATATATAAAATTTTCGTATATCACATGTATTTGGTCTGTATCAAATATTTTATTTAGTACTAGCGGCCCGCCCGCGGCTTCGCCCGTTTGAACTCCATGATTATTTATTTAATAAACAGAATTGATTGACAACTATAATGACTTCTACTACGATTTTTTTCTATATTATCGTAATTTCTATAAGGATTTTTGATTGTTCTGAAACAGACTAATATTGATACTTGATATTTATAATAATTTAGATTGAGCATTGATACGTAAAGCTAATTATTTATTATACTGTTAGCAAACTCGTGTAAAAGAGGGTATTTACTCTAGATTTAGGTGAAAAAGACTATAAAAGCAATAGAATTGTGTTCATCGGAGTATGCACGAGCATCCATTAAAGATTGTACTTATTTTTCAGGGGCGAGGCAAAGTGTTCAATAATATACTAATCATTATAACCAATTGTTACCACCTTCACCGCATGCAGGTACTCCTAGTTCATGTTATTTTAAAAATAATAACGATTTCATTCAACACTGTCCACGCTGAACTACTATTCTTAAGTCGTTATAATCGTATCTCTTAAGATTAAGCTGGGCTCTTGGGGTTCCATATCAGCTGCTCCAGATTTTCATTTTTATTATGTGGACAGAAAACGATTGTTATGCTGATCAACTTTTACTACGACGTTATAATTATATCTCTTAGAGATTAGATGGGCTGCTAGGGTTCCACGTCAGGTACTCCTGACCTTCATTTTTGTTATGTGGGTGGAAATTGTTTGTCATGTTGTTCAATTTTCTCTATGGCAGTATATTTATATGTTTTATAATTTAGACAGGCTCCTTACCCCACATCAGGTATCCAGATTTTCAAGATAAACTATATATTACCTAGACTTAATAGCTATACTCGTATAACAAAAAAGTTTTATTCAAACGAATCCAGTAGATCCGGAGATTAGCGCATACAAACAGACAAACAAACAGACAAACGGACAATTTCTTTTGTGGCAACTGTGACAATTTTTTTATTATATGTATAGATATCCCTCCTGTCTCCTTATATTTTTAATAATGATGACATTTATAGCAAAAGTTCTGAACTGTTTAGTAAAGATTGTTAAATAGCAATCTTAAAAGACTATTAGTAAGGCTAATTATATGTATGTAACATGATAATATTTCATTCCCCCGACTTTTAATCGAACTCACAACCGCCGCATTTCAGACAGGACAGTGCCTGGTTATAAACACGATTGTTGGTAGTTTCGATCCCTACTTGGGACAATGAATTATTTTCACTTTGCCGTTCAAGCAAGACTAATCACTTAAAGAACGGAGTGCCTAGATATTTCTCTCTATCTACCCTGCTATATGCGAAAATAGGAATTAAGGCATAGGAAACGGAATATATGCGGTATAAGTTAAAAAAACCGGTTAAGTGCGAGTTAGACTCGCCCACCGACAGATGTACTTACTGTACCGATTTCAGGAAAAAAATGTCTACAAAGGAGAATGCCCATTTTTGTATTAGGATCCGTATCAACTTGCATCAAACCAAATTTATTTTCCAGTATTCCGGTTTCAATTTAACTTTCCATTACCAACAAGATATTTCAGATATTCGAAGAGTTCAAAAACGGCTGATCATATTTATTAACAATATTCAATTACTATCATTATTATTACATTTGTTTTAAATTATACTTATGCTCCTGTGAACTTGGACTTAGACGGTAATTATAGGAAGATATTTCGATCATCAATCAATCAAAAGTCAGTTTATGAAAGAAAGTATCAATTGTAAATGGAACGCTAGTCTGTGGATATACATATTTTTGGGGAAATAAATGAATTGTTTATTATTTATTGTCTTTTTTTAATGCCGTTTAAAATACACTTCATAAAAAATATTAAATATATTATACATATAGAAAATATTATTTTTGATAATAGTATACCTGTGACGCAATATGATACGGGATATGGACAATCTCGTTTTCACATTTTTTCCTGTATTTGTATTGTAATTTCCCCCTTTATACCAAATATCATAGCTGTAGTTCCACCGGAAGTACTCCGTAGGTTTTGAGAACGCGGCTAATTTTATAGAAAATGCAGCAAAAACGATATTTATATAAATAAATGTTTGTATCCTTTGGTTGCGTTGACTTCGAAGCTTGATTTTTTCTGTACTCTAAGGAACCGTACACTTCAATATTTAAAATTATTAATTTCAGCATTATACCATTACGCGATTTCGAGATAAATGGTCTTGACTGACGCACAGACAAACAACAAAGTGATCAATAGTAAGGGATCCATTTTTATCCTTTGAGATACGGAATCCTAAA
This sequence comes from Heliconius hermathena, assembly GCA_013403705.1. NCBI lineage: Eukaryota > Metazoa > Arthropoda > Insecta > Lepidoptera > Nymphalidae > Heliconius > Heliconius hermathena. Next base: position 66,200 of record JAAIXJ010000645.1, on the reverse strand, counting down.
AATAAAAATAAATTATATTTCCTCGTAGTTTATTAATAAGCTTTCTATATACATGAATTTCTTTGAAATACTACTCTAAAATCTATTAATTATTATATTTTTTAAGAAGTCGCCCACAATTCCAAGATGTTCGAGTAATAATATATCACAGTTTCTTAATTAGCCACATGTAATATTCACTAAGGCATATATTTATGATAGTTTTTGTTTTGTTTTATGTTAATAGTTCTATACAGGAAATAATACAAATAATAATTATGAAAACCGATTTCATAAATGTTTTAATATAATTTAATTGACATTTAAAATAATATTATTCCACGTCATCCTCTGTAGTATTTTGTGAATTTTTAATTGTGTCCAAAATATTGCCGTCAGCAGTCATGGGTCGAAGCATCGCTTGAAATGTTCCAATCATCATTTTAGTATCTTGAGCTCCTGGAATTTGTCTTTTCGATCTAATTCTGTTTTCTTCTGCATCTCCGTTTGAATTATCTTCCTGTATATTTAAAAATGTTTTAAATTTTGAATTTCCTACAATATTTTCTTTATTAACTTCATTAGGATTTGCTGAAAATGTCTCCAGAAATGGTGATTTATAATCACTCAACTCGTTCTGTAATTTATATCGATTGGAAGAATGACAATTTGAAACCAAAATCAAAATTAATATTATATGATGCATTTTATCCTTAACAACTTTATGTATGCAATTTCAAAATTCTAATAGGCACTATTTGCAATTGTGTTTCTTTTTATCAGCCCTTCATTTAAATACTAGGCTGATTGTATTTCATGGACAAATTATAATTATGAAAATTTTACTAATATACAGTTTGTTTGTTTTTTTACTTTTACTTCTTTTAGTATTTCATTTTTTTACGCTTTGGCACATAGCAGGGGGAACCTGGTAATCTAGTGTGAAAACACCGTCACACTCCGTTCCCATTAAGATATTTCCGTCTCCGATTAATATTTTAAATAACTTAAAACGTATAAAACAAATTATAATTTATCTCTATATCTTATAAAATAAGAACGCATTTCGTCTCTGTCTGGCCTTTCTAAGTGATCTTCTTCTAAACCACCCAACGGATTTTGATGCGGTTTTCACCATTAGGTAGAGTATTTCTCAGGGAAGGTTTATATATAGTTTATTATATGTATATTTTAATGTAATTTGACATAAATATGATAAATGTGCATAAAGTCCTACCCGTTGAGAAACTTTCACGCATGCGCTGCTTTAATGGTAAGTCCTACATGAAAACAATGTACTAGAGTATTATTCCTCTTAATAAGATCTACAAAAAAGTCATCGACAGCATATTTGTATCTTCTAAGGATAACATACAGTGAGCATATTTCTGTCTAAAAATAGTAATTTGAATATATTTTTTATTGTGAGGGATGTTTGTCCATAATGGTATCAATCCTTATCCTTTTAAATACTTTATTAATTTTCTACGTTAAACAAAGATAAAATTTGTCCTTTACACTAATTGGAAATTACGAATAGTTTTAGAGAAAAACGCATTTAATTATTGACAAATCGCGCCGGCTATAAACCGCAGATTTGGCTCATGTTTCGTTTATCCCTTACTCATAAAGCATTTAAATAAGTATATTAGTTACGTTGGCCATTTATTGTAGATCATAACTGTCTTTTACTGTTTTTCATTTTAATAAGTACTTTAGAAGTTGTTACAATATCAAAAAATCCTTGCTGCGAAACGGCTCGCCACGCGCCATGCGTCCCCCCGCGCACCGCGACGCGTCCGCCGCGCCCGTCTCCTTGCCTGCCTCTGTAGCGAAGTAGATTTAGATGCGATTGTGCGTATTAGATAATTAGAGTTTAATGTGTTATTTCAGCGCGATATATTTAGTTTCATCTTTTTTCATTAATAGAATAGTAGGTTGTCTTTTGTTTATCATTTCTTTCGTTTAAGTATCCTGTTGTTTATTTTGTTTACTCTTCTTCTGTTCTTTTATTATTATTTTTTACTTTTTTAAACATTTCCTTTTTTAATTTAATTACGCCATGAAAACGTCGTTCATAGGTCGTAGAACAAGAAATGCAAATAAAAATCGTTTAAGTCTTACTAATGAAAGCGTAGAGGAGACGGAAATTAGATGATAATTTAAATATATTTTCTTACTGTAAGGGATGTGTGTCCATAATGATATTAATCCTTATCCTTTTAAATGAGTTATTAATTTTCTACGTTAAACAAAGATAAACTTTGCTCTTTACAATATTTCGAAATTACAAATAGTTTTAGAGAAAAGCTATATCGACTCATGTTTAACCCTTACTTTCAGTATATATATAAGTATATTAGTTATCTTTTGGCCATTTAATATAGATTAAAATGTTGTTTACTGTTTTTCATTTCAATAAGTACTTTAGAAGATTAGTAGCACAGATTTAAAATTACGGTACTAAAAAATTACCTTTAGGTACAGCCCACCACGCGTCCCCCCGCGCCCCGCAACCTTTTGCTTATAAAAATGGATCCGCCGCACCCGCCTGGCTTTTTTCCCCCGGGCATGGGAGGAAGGCCTGATTATCATGTTGCCCAAGGCTGGGAAGAGCCCGCAGCCTGAGGGATACCGATCTATAACCCTCCTTAGCGCGGTCGCCAAGCTGTTCGAGAAGTTATTCCTCTCACTTCTCCAGTCGCACATCCACCCACGAAGCGAGCAGTTTGGCAAGCGGCTATACCACTCTGGTACTACACTCTACGCCGCAACAGTGATCAACCGAAAGGAGAGTGCAATAGTAGTCTTCTTCGACGTAGCGCGCGTATTTGACCGCGTTGGCACCCGGGCCTACTTCATTAATTGCTCAGAGCCGGCAACCCCCAGCACGTCGCGCATGTCTTTGCCTCCCTGCCTCAGTGACAGGACATTTTGCGTGAGAATTGAGAGTTCGAGGTCTAGCAGCGACTCGATCGCTGCCGTTGTTCCCCAGGGCAGCATTTTATCACCTGCTCTCAACGCACTATACACTGATGACATCACAACGCCCTAGCGAGTATCACTCAACGAGAAATCCTGCAGGTGGTCCAGAACCTCATCCTCCGTCGAGTGACGCAGACGCCATACTAAGTGAGGTACACCACGCATCATCGCAACATAAAAATAGAAAGCCTGGAGGTACACATTGGTCGTCTCGCGTCCAACGCATTCCGCTGCGCCAATGTATAACCTGCACCTAAGGAGCAGCACTCCGTGGCATACCCGGCCGCCCAAAGTCAGACGTAAGACTACTTCCGAGGGACTTTCTATTCTCCTCCAAATCCGACTCATGAGCCTTGCACTGAACCTTGGTCGTTTAAGATGGGCCTCCCTTAGGAAACCGAGGGTCTCTCCTGACTGAGTTGACCGCCTAGATGGCATTTGATAATCCTTCCAATTTCATACTGTGTCAACGCCCAGATGTCGTTCGGAGCTACTACGGAGATGGACGAGAGAATGCTTCAATTCTGCGCCTGGCTCTATAGCAAAGTTAATTTAGAAGCGATTGCACGTATTTTGGAGTTATCCAATAATTATAATGTATTTCAACGCGACATAGTTGGTTACATCTTTCGTTTAAGTATTTTTGGGTAAGAGAATAGTAGGTAGTCTGTTGTTTATAATTTCTTTCGTCAAAGTTTTCTGTTGTTTGTGTCATTTGTTTAAGTGTGTTTTTTTAAACAATTGGAACATCCTTATTGGGACTACGAAAATGCGGGTTGCATTAAGGTTTAAATAATTTTCACATTAGTAATCTTAAGTGTTTTGCAAACATAGGTACATTACATGAATAATTCAGTAGTTAAAGCGGGCGAAGCCGCGAGCGGGTCGCTAGTATAAAATAAATCAGCTTCACGCTGTATCCCGCACACAGCAGGGTAGGCAGAGGGAACCTAGTGTTAAGACACACCGTTCCCCACTTTCCGCCGAGTTATGGTGGCATTGCGTGTTGAGTGGCGGAACTCAACGCCGCACTTTGCCTCGACACCAGAGCGAAGAATGTTAAATATAAATGTAAGTAAATATTTTATTTCTTCAAGTTTTTTTTGAGGCCAGTCGTGGTGCAGTGGCACAAAGTGTGACTGCAAAACCGACTGGTTATGGGTTTGATCCCCACTCAAGGAGATGAAATATTTATTTAAATTTTTATATCGAGTGTCGAGGCAAAGCGCGGCGTTGAATTCTGCCACTCAACACGCAATGGAAACTTTTTGGAAAATCACGTATAGCAAGACGCAAATGTTGAGATAGACGTGTGAAGGGATGTGAATGGAATAGATTCAGAACAAATAAGGTTAGTTGAAAGTAGCACCACTAATTGATTGTTAAGCCAAAAAGGAGTAGATTAACACTACAATCTATTTGGCATGTGATGACAAGAGATAAAAGACATGTAACTAAAAGGGTGAATCTGCTCATGATTAAAATTACAAATAAAGGTTTATTATTATTAGTATCTAGGTAAAATATGTATGAAAGAAACTGAAACAAACTCCCATCGTCTAATTTAAATGAGAAAGGATATCTTGAAAATTCTGAACTATGTGTTTTTATTATTCATAGCAACAAGTATCACTTTTCATATCCCTAGTATCAATATTAACGGTAGTATCATTCAAATTTCAAGCTTCCACCTGATAATTTAAGGGGTAAGGGGGTATAGGCAGAATTTTAAATATTTTGTTTGTTGTTTTTGTACTAACTAATACTAGCTTACATATCAAATTTCAGTTTTATAAAAGTTTGGGAAGTACCTTATGAATTTTGATGATATATAGTCAGTCAGTGGTAGTTTTTAGATATTAATATAATTTAAAGCAAGGGGTTCCCAACCTTTTCTTGATCAAGGATCTCTTTTATATCATTTTTGGTAGCAGGGACCACTACATTACATTTTGAATGAAATGGATAGAGGGACACTTAAAAAGAATAATAGAAAGCAAAAATATGTATTTTTAATTTTTTGTATGTCTGTCTCTCTGTCTATCTGTCTGTATGTACGGTCACGCTAATCTCCGAAAGTACTGAACCGATTTATTTAAAACTTTCACCAATTGCTTTGTTTTAACTCAACTTACCATTTAAAGTTTGGTACGTAAAAAAATCGGTTCATTAAAAAAAAAGTAATCGTCATTTGAATGAACTCGAGGCATTAGTTTGCCTGCGAATGTTATATAGAAATCGCGCTGGTTAGATTCTTGGCTAAAGAATGACATTTGAAACGTTTTGGTTATATGAGTGTTGATAGAAATATATATTTTTAAAGCACTATTGTTGAGAGTACAGGCAATAAAGTAAACGAAATTGAATTGTTGGTGAAGGTTACCTTCATAAATCAGTTAAGTTTAAGTTGTAATTAATTCAATACAGGGATAAAGACCAATTTGATCTTCAAAGAAATATTAAGTAAATATATAGACGTTCGTTCGTTTGAAATAAATCTATATAAAAATGCCTAAAAACATCCTTTCTACGTGTGCACTGTAATAACTACATATTTACCAATTGTACATTTAGCCAATAATATATGTAACTAATTTAAAAACTGTACAGGAGTTAATATGCAATCATTACAGTTATTTTACAAAGAATATTATGAATCCTTCAAATCAATAATTTAACATTTAAGGCTATTTCTGAAGCAGTAAATTAAATTACTCACTAACATCAGCACATTTAACAGAGTTTTAAAATTATGATGAGACATACGTAACATAGATAAAAAGAACGTAATATTACAGATATATATACGTATAATAAATAATTAATTTTATTTATATTTTTACAAATATCAAATATCAACATTGGTCGTACTTTTTTAAATCAAAACAATCAAAAACCAATCATATTAGAATATTACAGATTAATAAAAGTCATATTGCAAGTCATTATAGTTGTCAGTCAATTTTGTAAATTAAATCAATAATCATATAGTTTAAGCGGGCGAAGCCGCGCGCGGGCCGCTTGTTGAAAATATGAGAGTAATTTTGTGACTCTTTTACGAGCGCCAACTTTTAAGAGTATAATTAGGAACAATAAATAAGTTAAAGAAATATGGGCGAATAAATGTTGATGTCGGCATATATAATAATTGTCAATGAAGAGACTTGTAATGTAAATATCGTTCAATTTAAATAAAATATTTTTCTGTTTGATAGCCCATTTAAAAGGCAAAAACTTACAATCTTTTTTTAGTTTTAATATCATACTGTTTTATTTGTACTACTTAATAATGATAATAGCTACAAATATAATATAAGTTGGTTCATAGTTTTTTGTATGATAAAAATCGACTCCAAACATCGAACTAAAAAAAAATAGTTTAACCTGAAGCAAAACGTACTTTGATTTTGTTAAACAAAAATAATTAAAAAGGATTTTATAATTTTTAAGTCGGTGCTAAATAAAACAAACAGTAGTAAGGTTGTTGTACCATTAGCTTGACATAATTCGGAAAAATTTGGAATTCTCTTGAAAATTCTCATTGGAATCGGTTGGCGTGATATTGAGTTATTCATCAATTTGCCCCGCATATACCTAATACAAATTTAAGATTAAAGTTATTTTCTCATAAAAATTATTGTCAAAAATAGACCAAAAAATGGGACCACACGGGAAGCACTAACACTAGCTTTCAAACAAAAAAAAATCATCAAATTCGATTCACCCAGTCAAAATAATTAAATTATAAAAAAAATAATTTTTACTATCTTATTTTAAAAAGTAAGAAAGGGATAGGACGCCGTGGTTTTCGTTTTGGTTTTTTTTTCAAACTATTGTTTTTGATAAAACTCAATGTCATATTAAAAAACTATTCATAGACAACCCGCACGTATAAGTATTTTTTGTTTTTTAAAAAAATCAAATCATATCAAATCAGCTTCACGCTGTTTCCCGCACACAGCTCAGGGTAGGTAGAGGAAACTTAGTGTTAAGACACACCGTTCCCCACTTTCCGTCGAATTCTGGAGCCATTGCGTGTTGAGTGGCAGAACTCAACGCCGCGCTTAACCTCGACACCAGAGCGAAGAAATGGAAATATAAATTTAAGTAAATATTTCATCTCCTCGAGTGGGGATCGAACCCACAACCAGTCGGTTTTGCAGTCACACCTCGNGTGCCGCTACGCCACGACTGGCCTCTTTTTTATTTTTATTTTAATTCGATGTATCTAATCTATACTGATATAATAAAGGAAACAAAGGAAGAGTTTGTTTGTTTGTTTAAACGCTAAGATCTTTGTAACTATCTGCCAGATTTATTTATTTTTTTGTTTTGTATAAAACCTTTAAGCGTGTGGGCTGCAGAAATACTTAAATATATTTAAGTACGTTGTGCTACAAAAACACCCATAAAATAAAGTCCGCGACTCCCTATATATATCTCTTATAAATAAGTGAAAATAAGGCATTATGACGAAAAATAATTCAACATTGGAAGGTGGTAGTTCAATTTTTTTTATTCGACTAATATATTGAAACTTACGAGAATAGTAATTCCATTATAAAGTAAATTTAATGAAGATAAGCTTTATATTTTATAGCTTGTAAATTGGAGGTATACTTTTCGATAAAATGTAAAATTAAAATAATTTAGTCTCGAGTCTCGCGGATTTTGTCCTCGTTAGCAGCCACATTCTCAAAATTATGAAAAACGATCGAATATATAAAACATATAATAAATCTTAAGGCAAATGCAGCATACTAAAATAATTATAGGTGGTTTGTGCAAAAACCGCAAAAAGGTAAAGCCGCGAGTGGGCCACTAGTTTATTATATTTTTGAATAAGAATTGCAAAGTTTCAAGATAAAGTAGCTGTGATATACGGACGCACATACCAATATCTGTTTGTCAGACAGACAACGAATCTTTAAAGGTTCTGCCATTCGGCTTCCGAACCCTTAAAAAAGTTTTCAGAGAATGAATAGAATAAAAGATATGAAAAAACGAGTTTAATTTTTTTTTTTATTTTATTATCAATAAAATAATTGTATCAATAAAATAATTATATCAACAAAATAATCATAATAATTTGTGGACAATGTAGTTTAATTTTTACGATTATATTCGTCTAATTGCTGTTCAACGATCAGTACTTGCTCCATGACTTCTTCTGGAGTAAGATAATATGTCGAGGCTAAGGGGGCGATGAAAGCATTGGTATATTGTATTATTTTTATTACATTATCTTCATTTTCACTATTTAATGCACTATCAATATTTTGACAGCAACTGTCATTATCCGAATTTAATATGTTTTCCTCAATATCCGTAGTATCATCAGTAAAAGTCGTTATGTCGTTTCGTTCTAATATTTCTGGATGCTCTTTAAGAATGTTTACTAAATATTCGAAAAGCGCCGGAATCGTTCTAAACACATTGATATATTCTTCACCAAAGTAAAACATATCTCTTTCTTCTTTTTCATTTTCTTCTGTAATATTATACAAAATAGTTATTGCACATAATATATAATTATTTACAGTATTTATATTTACCTCTTTAGTTAAAATTTTAATATTTTTACCTTGACTATTAACAGTCAAACTCAAAACATTTAATAAAAGCAAAATTATTGTTTTTTTCATATTTTTACATTCACTCTTTCAGGTTAAAGCTACTGTAAGCAATATTTTAAATGAGTGTCACTTGCCAAGAAACAAGTGATGTAGATTTTAGTGTCCTTGGATAAGATATGTAAATATAACAACATCCGAAAACTATATAACAACTACGATAATGACTCTACAGGATGATCTACTTTTCACTTAGGTACAACTTATTTATGTTGTTGTTGTAACAAGTGTGTAAGAATTTCGACGTAGCTTGATGAAAACGTATGTCAATGGTGAGAGCGCTTGTACTTGCACTCAAATCCCGCTACGTTAAAATTTTTAGCAAAGGAAAATACGTTTCGCAAAAAGTATTTTTCTTTCCTAAATGTGGAATAATATTATACTTTAAAAACGTTAAAAATATAATTAATGTTATTTGTATAATATTATATATATATATTGTTAACCTGTACCAGTAACAAGAAAATGTTATAGTTTTTTTACTCAAATAAAGTCACACTTCATAGATAACTAAGAATTATTATTATACACGTTGCCATATACCTAAAAAATTATGACCTCTCTAGAACTATCATCAATTAATTTTACTTTATTTCTTACTAGCGGCCCGCTTAAGCTACATGATTATTGATCTAATAAACAGAAATGACTTCTAATATAATACGATTTTTATTACTTTAATCTGTAATATTCTAATATGATTTTTTTAATACATTATCGTAATTTCTATAAGGACTTTTGATTGTTTTGAATTAAAAAATTACGACCAATGTTGATATTCGATATTTATAAAAATATACATAAAGCTAATCATTTCTTATACGTATAATTTTTTTGTAACATTACGTTCTTTTTACGTATGTAATGCACGTCTCATCATAATTTTAAAACTCTGTTAAATGTGCTGATGTCAGTAAATAATTTAATTTACTCTTTCAGAAACAGCCTTAAATGTTAAATTATTGATTTGAAGGATTCATAATATTCTTTGTAAAATAACTGTAATGATTGCATATGAAGTCCTGTACTTTTTTTTTAAATTAGTTACATATATTATTGGCTAAATGTACAATTGGTAAATATATAATTATTATAGAGTACAGGTAGAAAAGTTGGTTTTAGACATTTTTATATAGATTTATTTCAAACGAACGAACGAACGAACCGAAGAATCTATGTATTTACTTAATATTTCTTTGAAGATCTCTCTGAACAATAGTGCTTTAAAAATATATATATTTTTATCAACAGTCATATATTATAACTAAGACGTTCCGAATGTCATTCTTTAGCCAAGAATCTTACCACTGCGATTGCTATATAACATTCGCTGACAAACTAATGCCTTGAGTTCATTCAAATACATAAATGCCGATAACTTTTTTTAATGAACCGATTTTGATGATCAAACTTTAAATGGTAAGCTGAGTTAAAACAAAGCAATTGGTGAAACTTTTAAGTAAATCGTTTCTGTACTTTCAGAGAAAAATGTGACCATACAAATAGACAGACAGACAGAAAAAAATATATTTTTGCTTTCTATTATTCTTAAGTCAAAATTACTAAATGTACAGACAAAATATTTTTACTGCTTTATCATATATAGAGATTAGCTACAGAAAGGTGTAGTGGCCATCATGACACACTGAGGCAGTATCTGACTGTAAACGTGACGGTTATATATTCTGTCACGACCTATCTTGCTATGTGCGGGATAACGTATGTAGCTAAAATAACAGAGAGTAGTACAGACAGTGGAAACAAGCATTATTGCCCATCTCAACAGGCTTCTGCTTCGAGATTACCTGCCACATGATAGGCCCGGCACCGGCAGGGGCAAATCATTGAAGAAGAGGTAAGCGTTTTTGTCAAGCATATACAATTTGAATAATGGCTAATTCTAACTTGTGTAATGTGGTCGATGTGAAAAGTTTATTTCCTCCTAGCAGATCCTATTTAATTCAACTTCTAATTTATTTTCACTGTAACCTTTTTTTTCACGCCTCGGTGTAAGGCTATTGTTCACCGTCACCCTCAGGCTTGCCCCATAGTTTCTTAGAAGGCACCTGCAGCCTCGATGACTTGCAGGAAGGTCGAATCGACCCTCCCACAGTAGCTTCTCTAGGGTAAGGGAAGTAGGAAATGCGCGTATTGCCTTCTCCTACTCCCTGATCTCCGACGGCGGAGTGGGTTTACATTTGCTGGACTCACACACCCGCTTCGCGGTCTCCTTCAATGCGATGAAAGATTCGCAGAAGGAGACCATGGCAGATCAGTTTCTCCCACTATCAAACATGGCCCCCACCACACTGGACAATGAGAGGTTCCTACCCTACTACTATAGACATCAAGGCGTGGGGTTGTGGGGAGAAAGGGGATCATACGACTGAGTAATGGTCAATGTGTCATGGGCGACATCTCTCGACGTGCAATTTTAGCCGTAGCCTAAATTAATTTATTCAACTATGATCTTTCATAGAAATAGTTGCTACATAAAATTTTGCTTCACTTACATAATTTAATATAATATACGATCGCCTTAAACAAATATAAAAGTAACAACTCACTTTTGTTAAGTACATGGCTCATTTAGGTCTTCAATACTAAAGTACAATAGTTCAAATCAATCATATTTATGAAGAAAAATGCATTTATAAGTACAGCACATTGAAACAGTATAATAGCAGTGCACATTAAAATACATAATTAGAGTGCATTTTCACAGTTTAAGTCTAATTTAAAATCATGAATAGGTACCATCAATTTAAAACTTAGATAATTGTTAGTTTCTATTACAGATTACGCTTAAATTACATAGAATTTTCATAGTTTTTAGGGTTCCGTACCTCAAAGTTAAAAACGGAACTCTTATAAGATCACTTTGCTATCGGTCTGTCTGTCTTTCAAGACCGTTTCTCTCAAGATTGCGTAAAGATATCAAGCTTAAAAATAAATATCAAATATTCAAGTCTGTGATCCCTTGAAGCACAAAAAAAATCAAGCTTCTAATTCACCATAATCAAAAAATACGAGCATTTATGCATCGGTTTAGTATGAAATTCGCCGCGTAATCAAAACCCATAGGATACCTCCCGTGGACATACAGTTATTAAATTTGCCACAAAGTAAAAACTTATAATACAAACATAGGAAAATTCCAAAAAGAAAAAATTTAAACGTATAATATTTCATAGAAAAAACTCATTACAAACATATACGAGTATATGTAGTTTATTTCGTACGAAATGAGTGCATATGCTCGCAAACTTGCGCTTATCAACTTTTGTAGTTGTACTACAAATTAAACTTTAATCCTGAGTTTGGTATTGAAGCCTCGCTGGGCGAGTCCGACTCGCACTTAACCGGTTTTATTAATATTGGTTTGGTTAACTACCCAACTAACTTGGTTTATTTTAATATTTCTTAATACAATACTTTTAAAGGAGTAAAAAAAAAGGTGTTAGTTTTTCATATTTTAATATCAGATATACATTTATTATTTTGCCTCTCTAATCACCAATTAAAATACTTATTTTATTATTTACTGAACTCTTGGTTTATGCAAAATGGACAGAAAAAAAAACTTATATTTAGTCAATTGTGTTTTCTTTTTCAGTATTATCGAGTAGGCGAGAGAGAATCTGGTGTAAAGACAATGTTCTGTAGTTTTATGTTTTATCCTTCAAACAATAAATTATTTGAATAAATAGAACTTTCTATCCTAAATAACTATGAAGGATAATAATTCATCTCTATAGAAGGATAGTAATTGTGACTGAAATGAATAGAGGGACACTTAAAAAGAATAATAGAAAGCAAAAAGACATTTTTAAATTTCTTGTCTGTCTGTCTATCTGTCTGTCTGTCTATTTGTATGGTCACATTTTTCTCTGAAAGTACTGAACCGATTTACTTAAAAGCACCAATTGCTTTGTTTTAACTCAACTTACCATCTAAAGTTTATTTAATCAAAATCGGTCCATTAAAAAAAAGTTATCGGCATTTATATATTTGAATGAACTCAAGGCATTAGTTTCTCTGCGAATGTTAAATAGCAATCGCGCTGGTAAGATTCCTGGCTAAAGAATGACATTCGAAACGTATCGATAATCATATAACCATATGATTATTGATAAAAATATATATTTTTGAAGCACTAATTAATTTAGTTGTCAATGAATTCTGCTTTAATAAGCAGAATTCATTGACAACTAAATTAATTGATTTAATAATCAATAATTATGTAGTTTAAGCGGGCGAAGCCACGGCCGGGCCGCTAGTATTTAATAAAGTTAATAATATATATGTTTATGAATACAAATACAAACATAATTTAAATGTAGGAAACAATAATGTTCGAAATTAATAGCCACTCAATCAGTAAAATTGACACAAAATGGATCAAATGATAGAATTAAGAACTTTTGCAAATTGCATTTACTACTTCCGTGTTACATCAGAAATGAAAAACATTTCTAGGTAAAAATATTACTTATTTATATCATTTCAGTTACAGATTTAAAAAAAAGAAAACAGAGTCTGGTGGTTCAATATTGGACAAAACAGCATCCTGTTAAAGATGATTCGCAACTTTTTGTACGCACTAAGATTATTTGGTGATGGGTATTTTTTGTATTGGTCAAATACCCCTATTAAAAAGTAAAGAAGTACGGACCACGTGTCTGTAGTGTTTGGTTAAAATATATTAAAAAAAATGCTATTGTCTCTGCATACCTTTCGCCTTTCACCTCGTCCACGGTTATCAACCTCATCATGTCATCTGTGTTTTCGAAAGTCAACCTCTTTTACCGTTGACTTTTCCTTCATAAATCTTTTTTGCCAATCCTTAATCACTCATTCATTTGACTCGTCTAAACCACGAGAGCAGATGATTTTTTGCAGCCTCACTCGGTATCCCACTTATAGCAGGATAGACAGAGGGTGCCTAGAGTTGAAGCACTCCCCTTCCCACCTTTCACTGAATTCCGGAGGCATTGCGTATTCAGTTGCGGAACTCAACGTTGTGTTTTGCCTCGATACCTTACGGTTACAGTCACACACTTGTGCCCCTGCGTTATGACTATTGGCATTTAATATCAAAAAAAATGTTAAGAACGTCTGCATGTTCATAAAAAAATAAATACTGAAACCACAAATCGGAAAATTAACAAGATTACTATCATTTGAAAATGAAAATCATATTCACCATAACGTTAGCTCTCCTTACATTTTCAGCTGTAAAATGTGGGGGCAGTGTGGGAAACAGAATGAGCACTGACGACATCACCACAACGACAATGGCTACCACGATGGAAGATGAGGACGCTAGGAGTAATTTTGATGTAATGTCCGTAATGGTGGATTGTAATGACACGTTTCGCATTGAAATGTGTAAGTTGTTCTTTAGTTATTAAATAAAAAATTAAAAAATCAGCTTCACGCTGTATCCTTAGTCATCAGCTTCACGTTGTAGGGAACTTACTGTCAAGACCCTCAGTTCCTCACTTTCCGCCAAATTCTGGAGGCATTGCATGTTGAGTGGCGGAACTCAACGCCGCGCTTTGCCTCGACATCAGAGCGAAGAAAAGGAAATACATATAAATTTAAATAGATATTTCATTTCCTCGAGTGGGGGGATCGAATCCACAATCAGTTGATTTTAGTCACACTTTGTGCTCCTGCGCCACGAATGGCCTTATATTATTATTATAATAAATGATATGATATGATGACGATATTATTGTTTTTAAATTATATATCGTTATTAGATAAAATATAGGATGTAACTCGATCAACGGATCAGTAATCTATAGGTAGGACACATTTTAGCCCCATGTAAGTTCAACGATTCTCTGTAGTTCAGCAGATATTAGGGAATTTGTGTTACTTTTAGGATAAAAACGGATTGTACAAAATTTGCAAATACAGCCCAACTGTTAAGTCTGCCCTTGTGATTGAAAGAGAATCCTTCAAGGATTCTGTTTTTTTCTTTTGAGATACGGGTATCCTAAAAGATGAATAATCGCTGTGGCACTTTAATTATTGTTAATTCTAGTCTACTATATTTTATATCACTTTATAATCTTACAGCTTACTTGGAAAGTTTAAACAAGAGCGGAAGCTTTCCGGATGAAACTGATAAAACTCCTAAGGTATTCATGAATGAATGTTGTCAAAATAATATTATTGTGTTTTTTTTATATCTATCTGTCTGTTTCTTTTTACGTAGTGTTTTGTACGTTGCGTTTTGGAGAAGAGCGATATTGTATCAGGCGACAGTCAGTTCAATGTGACTCGTACTGCAGAAGTATTCTCGCAAATACGAGATATATCACAGAATGATATTATTAAAATGGCAACAGCTTGTTCTGATAGACGTAAGATATTAGTTTTTATATGTATAGTAGCATATATAAATAATATATTATATAAGTAAATAAATAAATCAGCTTCACGCGGTATCCTGCACACAAGAAGGGAATTTAGTGTTAAGGCACTCCATTCCCCATTTTCCGTTGAGTTCTTGAGGCATTGCGTTTTGAGTGGCGGAATTCAACGCCGCGCTTTGCCTCGACACCAGAGCGAAGAAACCAATTCGATTCTCACCTTCGCCCGTCGAGGCAATCGGAACATAAATCTTAGATTATAAATAATTTATGATCGTATGACGCCGTCGTGGCGCAGCGACATAACGTTGACTATAAACGCGACGATTATGGGTTTGATTTCGACTCCGAGAAAAGATTTAAATTATTTTCATTTTCTTGCTCATGAAGACAAAGAGTGTTTTGTCCACTTTCTTTTGAAAATTCCGCCTGAACGTGGAGAACGAAGTAACTTACGTACTCACACTACGCCCTCGACATAATTGTAATAAAATATAATCAGCTTACCACTGTATCCCGCACACAGTAGGGTAGGCAGAGGGAACCTAGTGTTAAGACACTCCGTTCCCCACTTTCTGCCGAATTCTGGAGGCATTGCGTGTTGAGTGGCAGAACTCAACGCCGCGCTTAACCTCGACACCAGAGCGAAGAAATGGAAATATAAATGTAAGTAAATATTTCATCTCCTCGAGTGGGGATCGAATCCACAACCAGTCGATTTTGCAGTCACACCTCGTGCCGCTGCGCCACGACCGGCCTCGTAATAAAATATGTTGTAATAATATGAAACTTTTAAAGTCAATGGTAATTAAAAAAGTAAAAACTAGAAGAGATTTATTTGCATATAATGTAGGTATATTTTATTTTAATTATAATTATGTTTCAGCTGAAAAATGTAAATGTGAGAGATCCTATCAATATCTAAAATGTTTATTGGAAACTACAATAGACATGTATGAAATGAAAAATTCTAAGTGATTGAGAAAAACATTTTTCGATACACGATTTACAATGACCGCAATGACTGACCTACCTACTTACTATTGGACCTATATTTTTATATCAGTGTTTGTATTAGTGCACATATTACAAAGATAATAAAAATGATACAATAATATTGCAATACCTAAAAATTATATTAATTTATTATTATTTTTTAAGGAGTTGGTGATTTTTACCTTTATATTCCCTCTACTCAATTAATTTTTAATCGTCCGTATTTATTAATGTATTTTTTAGCTTTACCCTACACGCTGTATCCCGTATATAGACATACACATACATAGACATATTATACACTTTAAAATAATTTTAGAACAAGTACTTGTAAAATTATCTGAATCTAAGAAATTAATATAATAGTTGTATGTGGTGACTTTAATATTAATTTACTAATTTCACGACTTGTATCAGATTCAGATCATTGCTACATTCATATAACCCCTTTTTTTTTCGTGAGGAAATCCTGTTACGGATACCGGCCCGAATGGGGACTCGAGCTCGGTTATGTGGGACTCGCGGACTGGCAGATGAAGGCCGTCCGAATACCCACTAAAACCTCACGGTGCTCCTCCTCGACCGCCACTGGCCGCGAGACACGGGGACAAGAGTCTTCCGCGAAACATTCATATAACCTAGGTAACTTATTTCTAGAGTCAACAAGAATCATAATATTTTTACAAACTCCATACCATGTAAAACGTCAATAAATAATATGTTAAGCTCAGATCATTGCGGACAGTTGGCTTTCTTTCACTTTGTTAAAAAATAATTAATAAAAATTAAAAAAAATGTTTGTGTACCGATGACAATGGTCGTGTAAAAAATTTTAAAGTATATAAATAATAGCAAAACTTAAATACCTGAAATATAAAAATAAACCCAAATGTTATTAAAAGTGAGTTTAATGCTATATTTACTTCTAAAACTGTCAATTCCAGGTATTTCTTATCATTTAATAATTGGGCGACTGTGGGGATTCATAAGAGTAGACAAAGGTTATATGAATTTCATAGTGAGAAAACAAATAACCATAGCGGATGATTTATTAATTTTGTTACAGTTTATTCTAAATTGTTTAAAAAAATATCTTTCACGGCAAAATCGTTACATGTTCAAAGCAAATTTAAAAATTCTTTTGATAAAATTAAAATTACATGGAAAATATTATAATAAATTGTGAAACTGGAAAAACTAAGTAACACAACAACTATATATAAATGACGAATGCTTATTAGATGTATTTATGAAATTGTTTTAGAAAATATGTAACTAATTTAAATGAAAAGAATTATAAGTAAACGTAACCAAAGTAAAATATTATTAAAAAAAACGAAACAAAACCAGCTACCTTATTAATATTATCAAAGTAAAATAAATATATAAAAAAATTAAAATTATATTTGTTGTGCTATGTTTTTTGCAAGTGCATGTGGTTATTTACATGATACTCAAATACAATAAAAAAATATATATATTTTGTCTCTGTCTGTCTCTCTTTCTATTGCCGTGAGCTAATGTCCAGAAGAACTGAACTGATTTTTATTGGACTTTCAGTGATCGATTTTACTGATTTACCCGGGAAAAATCTTTTCACACGGTTTCCTTGCGCGTACATAGATACTATATAAAATAACTAAAGTCCTTTCTACATTCAATATGATAAGTTTTGCGAGCAATATCAATTAAAATCCCAAAAAACTAAAACTATAATTTATTAAGTGTATAACAACGTTATAGATAACCATCCAATCGAGATGAAATAACCAACAATTCTTTCCTTAAATAAAAAATACTTAAATAATATTATGCCGATGCCGCGCAGGGCCGCAACTTACACCACACCAAGAAATTTATGAAAATCTAACTAATCTACTACTCGAATAAGCGAAGAACCAAAGAAAAGTATAAATTAATTATAAATAGCAAATAATAACATAAAAATTAACANGCCAAATGAATAGAATATAGAGGTAAGATTATACTATATTATATATACTTATCTGAAATTTGGATTGATCTTTCAAGTAACGGAAAAACCTTCGATACGTTATCATAAAAACATTATTTATTACTGCAAGGTCATTGCACTTGGCTCCATTGTGTTACATTGGTTTTCTAACTGAATGACGAAATATATAAAGAGTGTCCGCACTCTTTATATATTTCGTCCAATGTTTCAATCCTCCCACGGTCCAATGCATTCGAGTTGATCAGCGATCTCCTTGTTAAATGTATCTTTACTATAAATTCCATAATACCTACCAATGTGATTATCATCCTGTCAGAGGTCATCGTAGCGCCGGGGCACAAGGTTCGATTCCGACTCGGTGAAATGAATTATTATTTATTAATTAATATTTTAATTTATGCCCTTAACTGACTTAACGGACTTCTGCCACTTAACACGCAGTGCCTCGAAAAATTCGGTCGACAGTGGGGAATGAAGTGTCTTAATACTACATTGCCCACATACATCTAAAGCCTAATGATAAATATTTTTAAAACTTATAAAATTACAAAACATTCGATATCAGCCATTTCTCAAATTCATATATTTAAATATTCGACATTCCAGGGGCGAAGCTAGAGTATTTGCTGCCTAGTGCAGCTTAGAACTTGATGCCCTTTAAAATGGTCAAAATAATTTCAGATTTCAAAACACGGTGGAGTAGATATATAATTTGTTAATGCTTCAAAACTATAATAACTATATATAAGTTATAACATTTGATTTTGGTAAAAATTATTGCAAACATTTAAAAGCGGACATTACGCGCTTTTAACCTAGCAAAGTCATTATTCACATTTTCAAAACCAATAGTATCGACTATAGTTCATATTCGATTAACATGATAGCGAGATTGTATTTTTCATTTTCATTCTCTTATTTTTCTTATACATTTCTTGATTCTTGATTGAAAAATAAATATTTTTCTTATACATTTCTTGATTCTTGATTGGAAAAAAATTAGAAGAATTGACCGTAGACTTTGATGCCCTTTTCCTTTTGATGCCCGGTGCGACTGCACCGCTCGCAGCCCCCAGCTACGCCACTGTGATATTCTAATATTGTAAATATCGTCATAATGTGCCTAATACTTAAAATTTGATATAGAATAAATTTTATTATACATACTTAATCAAAATAATCAGCTTCACGTGGTATCCCGCACAGCAGGGTAGGCAGAGGGAACCTAGTGTTAACACATTCCATTCCCCACTTTCTTCCGAATTCTGGAGGTATTGCATGTTCAGTGGCAGAACTCAACGCCACGCTTTGCCTCTACACCAGAGCGAAGAAATGAAAATATAAATTTAAGTTTTAATAATATAATTGTGTGTAAATGTAATTTAAGTAAATATTGCATCTCCTCGAGTGAGGATCGAACCCACAACCAGTCGGCTTCACAGTCACACTTTGTGTCTCTGCGCCACGACTGGCCTCAGACTCTATTATAACTATAAACACATTCTATTATAACTATAAAAAAATATATATGCAACGTCATTATTTAATAAGTGAATGCGTTACTAAGTGATATTTGTAACAAGGAAATGACTCATTAGTTTCATCACATGAATTGTTAACCTACATGAATCGCTATTTCCATCTAAAATTAAATAGTCAAGGCCAGTAGAAAATACATTGGAATGTTCGCTATTCAGCATAATACTGTTGCAGTCGAAAATAAAAATATATAAGCACAGGTAAAAAATATTACCAAAGCTACGCTAAAAAAAATAAAGTGTCACTTCAAATTTAATGTTAAAAATGTTGTGTGACGTGAAACAACTGAAAGATGTTAATTTTAAAAAATATTTTTTTTTTGATAAATATTTAAGGTAAAACATTGAGAATTTATATTGGGAAATATTTGAACTCTTAATAATAATAATAAATCGAGCAAATGACAGAATTTATTAAATTAACTAAAAAATATTGCCATCGATCCAATCGCAAATAGCGGCGTTGAGTTCCGCCACTCAACACGCAATGCCTCCAGAATTAAGTGGAAAGTGGGGAACGGACGGACCGGTGGCGGGACGAACACTAGGTTCCCTCTGCATGCCCTACTGTGTGCGGGATACAAGGTGATGTTAATGCACTCGCTGGTGAACATTGTGAGTGTGAATAAATCTTGGTTGTACCTCAGTATATATTTTATCAGATAGTATGGTGACGATATTTTAAAAACCAGTGCCATAAATATCCAATTTGGATTTAATAAAGAGTTTATTAAAAAAATACGAAAAAAAAATGTTAAAAATATATCAAATATTGAGGAGTCCTAGAGGCCTCTAGGTGTGACTGTAAACGTGGCGGTTGTGGGTTCGATTTTTACTTGAGGAAGTCAAATATATTTTTTTTTATCTCCTCGCTCTAATAACGAGGCGAAGCACGTTGTTGAGTTCTGGCACTCAACGTGTAATGCCTCCAGAATTCGGTGGAAAGTGGGGAACGGAGCGTTTTATCTTTGGTTTCCCTCTGCCTACCCTGTGTCTGCTGTGTGTGGGATAGAGCGTGAAGTTGATTTATTTTTTTTTAAATATTACAAGATTCTCGCGATGTTATGGATCTTCATGGATCTATCCGTGATCACGAACTACTGCTAAATGTTGATAACGTTGGGTTTCCGATATTTTTTTATGAAACTCCTTAATCAATTAATCGTATAACTATTTAGTATTAGGCATTTTTGAAACTACTACTACTTCAATTCTACACGTCAGGTTTCCAAATATTTATAATACTAAATATACGCAATTAATCCGATTAATTCATTTACAATTTACAATAATCACAAAAAATCAAAGATCTCATTTCCAATACATAACAGATAAAGTGATAAATCTGTTTGTTAAAGAAACATCACTTAAAGAAGATTTCTCTAAATTATTAGGGAAAACCCGAATATCGGAATGTTATTCCATTTTACGTCTAAAGTAGTTACGGAACCCTAATCCCACGAATATGCTGACGGATCAAACTGATGGAAGATTCCCAGGCGACCGCTCCGCGATTTCCCCGTATTAGCCTTTCAATGCCCCATTGTTTTAATTTTTTAGTTTATTAATTGTAATACATTTTTTGATACTCTTTATTCTCACTTCGATTAAAGCAGTCCTTAGCTTTAAGATAATTATTGTATTAATATATAATTAATAAATAATTAATAATTATTCGGTTTTTTTTTCAATCTCTTGACTGCCGCAAACGTAATTAAGTTCTAAACACAAAATTCATCATATTGTTGTTTATAAAAAAAAATCAAATATAGAGGTTCTATTTGAAATTCAATTTCCCTTCAACGTGTTACATATTGGCGGCGCGACGTGTGCAGTTTTTGTGAAATGTAAAGTGTTTTGACAAAATAAAATATTATTTATGTGATCTAAAACTAGATAGAGTAAATTTATATGTTTTAACTTCACGCTGTATACCGCATGTCTGTCTAACGCACTAAAAACTTAGTAATAAAAAAATAATTAAATAAATTAAATTAGCTTCACGCTGTATCCCGCTTGCAGCAGGGTAGGCAGAGAGAATCTAGTGGTAAGACACTACGTTTCCCACTTCTCGCCGAGTTCTGGAGGCATTGCGTGTTGAGTGGCGGAACTCAACACCGCGCTTTGCCTCGACACGAGAGCGAAGAAATGAAAATATAAACGTAAATAAATATTGCGTGTGTTGGAATTCAACTCTGCCTTTGTCGGGGAGGAAATGACAATAATACAACAATTTTATATTTAGTGTTATCAAACAAACAGTCGCTTTTTCTTTTATGTCCGTTTAAATCATTATAGAAAGATCAAAACCTATTTCGGCCTTTCTTTCTAAACACATAACTCCCTATTTAATATTAAAATATTTACATGTAAACATTTCCATAAGGCCCATGATAAAGAAAAACATCCCTCTATAACTTTTGTTAGAGTAACGTAGTGTAAATAAGAATAAATAAAAAGAAACTTGACTTCGATCATTTATCTTTATTTTTAAATACTTTTATAAATTTTATAACAGCATCATATTATAATATAAAACATAATTATGTTGTCGTGATATAAATATATTGTTAATTACAATACACAGACTAGCTATTTATAAGATCTAATTTTCTTCACTTTTCTCAGTGTTATTAGGCTCCATTTTTCTTATCACCAAATAAACTTTGCCAAATCGATCCTACCCAACCAGTTTGAGGTTCTCTGTAAATTATAAAAGTGAAATTATATCAACTGAGGCCCAAGGGGACGTGTGCTTGTAAACGCTACACGTTGTGGGTTTAATTCTCGTACGAGGAAATTAAATATTTAATATTATAATTTCTTCACTCTGGTAAAGCGGCCAAAGACGTTAAGTTCCGCCATTCAACTCGCAATGCCTTCAGAATTCAGTGGAAAGTGAGGGAGTGGAGTACTTAAGTATCTTAATAGGAATGGAGTGTTTAAATATTAGGTTCCCAGGTACCTTTCTTGCCTGCCCTGCTTTGTGCGGGGTAAAGCTTAAACAAAAAAAAACGATAACATTTTTTTTAGCATTCCGTATCTTTTAAAGAAAAATGGAACCATTATAAGACCACTTTGTTGTTTGTCTGTCTTTTTCTCTGTCTGTCTGTCTGTCTGTCTGTCAAGAGCCTTTATCTCTGGAACGCATGGAGATAATGAGTTGAAATTCAAACCATATACCTAGATCTAAGGCCCCAAAAGAAATGATAAAAAGATATAGCCGTTTATATAGCAAAAAGCGCGTATTTCTACTCTATAAAGGAAATCAAAATTAAATACTAGCTGCTAAATTTCAAAATTCTAGGTTAACCTAGAGATCTAGGTATATGGTTTGAATTTCGACTTTTCTTTTTTTTGGTATCTACAGGTAGTTGTAGTTCAGTAAAAAAAAAACTGAAAACTATGTTTTATTAAATCCTAGAAAATAAACGCCTTAAATAATATTATACGCACATTTGGACACTATAAAGGTAATCAAAATTAATAGGGTACTTCCGATAAATCTAGAATAATGAAATTTGGCAGCTGTTATCTACATGTGTACTAATTCAGGGCTGAAAACTATACATTTGTAGTTAAATCCTAAAAAATAATAGCCGTAAAAGGGGGGTAAAATTTGGTATTAAAACCACTAATTTAAGTGAGGTATTAGATGAAAGGGCTCTGGCTAAGCTAAACCTGAATTTCAAAAAAAGCTCGAGAAAAAACCTCCAATTTTTTACGGAACCCTTGGTGGGCATGCCCGACTCGCGTTTGTTCGGTTTCTTTAAAATGTTATATTGATATTTAAGTTCTTATAAATATTATACATAGTTTCAGATTCTTCTTTTGATTTTGTTATACTTACTCTTTTTTACAGTTGTACATTAAATTTATTTTCCTCACGTCTCCCCTACTAAGTCCCTCTCGTTGGCCGAGCGTGACGCCGTTGATCTGCAATAAACAATATGATAGTAGATACTACACATATGAAAAAATGGCAAATTGAATTCAATATACACTCGCGTGTATCCAATTCCACTCACCTCTACAAAATGGATAAATGGTGTATTATATTTTTAGAGAATAAAAAAAATATTAGGCTTTAAAATGATACCACAATCTCAAATATTTGCGCAATAATTTTGAATTTATATGAATTCAAATTACAAAGTAACAAAAATGACTTCGAGGAGAAAAAGAATAATTAAAATGAAATGAAACTAAAATGTTATGAAAAATGTATTAAAATAAATAATTAGTGTTGAACCCCTGGCTTTAATAACAACTGTTAGATGGTTCCTCATCAACCTGATAACCTTTATTACTAGATCTTGAGGGAGAGCTTACCATTGCTTTTCGAGCGCTGTCTTTAGCTCTAAAATACCTGCAGGCACTGAATTTTTGGTCCGGACTCTGCGTTTCAGCTCATCCTATATGTGTTCAATAGGATTGTGATCAGGGCTGGCCAGTGGTTAGTGGCGACCAGTCCATGGTCTCATTACCAACTTCGAAACTTTCCAGAAACTGACAAGTGATTCGTGCTGTACGGCAGCGGGTATTATCGTGCATAAGAAGGAAGTCATCTTCTATGAACCCTTCTTAAGGAAAGACGTGATCCAGGAGAAAGTCTTCCACATATCGGTCTGCAGCCAGACCGCCTACTTAGCCTATACCAGGGATGAAAACAATATCTATTTTTTTCTTCAATATATATTTTTAGGACACTGTTTCGGCGAAACAATAATGGGAAAATCGCTCGTCTGGACGCCAGTAGATACGAACCCTCCAGTCGCTGCCATGCAGACACACTCTGCACTCATCAGTGAACAGGACTGATCGCCATTGTTCAGCCGTACAACCTATGTATTCGCGAACAAATGCATGGCAAGCCTATCGGTGAGCTGTGGTCAATTTGGGGCCTGTGGCAGGCCGTTTTGGAGTCATTTTGGCATCTTTTAGCTGTCTTCTTATCGTCCATTGACTGACAGCGACTCCTCGAACCTCTCTCAGCCACTGCTACATAACAATGGCTACATAGCAACACCGGTGAGATGGCGATTACTGAGACTTGTAGAGATAATAAAACGGACGACGACAGAAGTACGCCTCAGCCGACTGTTATCTGGCCTCCTAAAGTAACAATTTGTCTCTTGGACAAACAAAGATTGGCTCAAATTTAGTCGACGAGCGACTTCTCGCAAGCGATTTTAGCAATTTAAAGCCCTGTTGTACCAAAATGATAATTTGGGCGACTTCGCTGATCTTGTATTCATAGTGGCGGCGAATTGGTAATAGTATCTTGCAGAAAGTGTTCAGGTCAACTTCTGATAAGCGAATTTCTGATAAGCGAGCGTTATTTTTTTCTTTCGAATGGACTTTATTGGTGTTGACCTGGACTGGTCTTGACAGCGTCACCGAGCGGGAATAAGGGGGCGTTGCTTACGGGGGTTTATATAAGAGGTTGTATAGCGCAAATAGTTAGTAATGCAAGGAGAAAATTTTACGCACTTTGAGACAACGATATTTTCAAAACTGCTGATTGCATTAAACTAATAAATGTGTTAATTTAAAGTTAAAACAATAGGCTTTAATAAAAAAAAACCATTTTATATACTGTTTTAAAATTTTTGAAGTAAAAACACACTTTTTTTCTATTTTTAATGGGTGAGTCGATTAGGCTGTACGCGAGTGTATTACTAGTGGCAGCCTGCAACATATTTTCATACTAGTTTGACTTAGTACTTGTTATTAATAAATTTTATCCGAAATTTCGAAACGTTGCTCGTGTTGAGTGGCGGAATACAACGCCACGATTTGTTTTATCGGAGGGAAAAGAGTAAAAAGAAAAAAATAATTCAAGTAGAAATCGAACTGGCCATCCATACAGCCATCCTGTTTATAGGCAGACACTGTAAATATTTTTTATTTGTTAGTAAAAATAAAAATATATTACCTTGGGTTCTATCGTTTTTCGTGAGTTCTTGGAGAAAGCATATTCAGAGTAGTGCATTACACTATTAAAGTCGTAGGAGACACCGAAATCATTGGAACGTTTTGAGTCTGCCTTTTTAAAGTTGTTCTCGGAACCTACAAAATAAATTGAAATATACAGAGAGAGAGAGAGAAAAAGAGGGAAATAAATAATGAAAGATAGAGGGAGAAAGATTGTAATAACTGTCATGTTAAAATAATTTCACATTTCTAAAATATATATAGTAAGCTCTTGTTTTTAACTTCACGGTGTTTCCTTGTATCCGCTGGAGCCTTGTGTTAAGACACACCTCTCCCCACTTTCCGCTGAATTCTGGAGGCTGAATCGAATCCACAATTAACTATCTATATTCATACAAGGATAATTGGTTGAAAAAATTTGACTATTCATTACTTTTTGTAACTAGACACATCACCATTATGTCGCCGAAGTGTCGGCACCAAAGAGCTACAAGAGCGTGAATACTTTTTAAAAAATCAATTATATAAAACTATTTATTTTAGACATCAAGTAATGTTTCTGACAAAAATATAACGAAAACAATAAATAACATACCGCTCTTTATATTATTGTAGTATATTCTTATATGATCGTCTCTATCAGGACGACTTTGTTCATGCATGAAACCAATTGCGTGTAAAAGTTCATGAAGGGCAGTGCCTTTTTTGCTCACACAACCAGGTGCCTGTAGGTTAACTTCTTGACGACCACCTAGCAAATATAAGACAGAATCATCTATAGTTATACTGTTTGAAATTCGCGGCGTAACCACAATCTTTCCGTGAACCTACAATTATGAAATTTAGCCAGAAGTAAAAACTTATAAACCAAGAAAAAAACCGGAGAAAATAAATTTATAAGTGATATCGTTGAAAAAAGTCATAACAAACTTATAATTGTACTTCATTTCGTACAAAATGTCACGTTCCCATTTAACTATAATCACGAAATTGGTACGTAATCCTCGGAGATTGATTCACGTTTGACCATTTTTTCCAACGTGAAGGAATTCAGTGCCTCTACTCTACTAGTAGATATATTATCTATATATATAGAAGGACATGTACCTGACTGAGGTAAGACGCACGCACAGCCGTAACCACTGTGCGTAGAAACGTGAAATTTGGACAGATGTTTATTACTATATACTATATATTATTACTAAGAAGGGATTTTGAAAAATATTTAACCCTAAAGGCATGAAATAGGGGTTGAAAGTTTGTATGGATTTTTTTTAAATCGCCACCGATTTTTATAAAATTTGAAATTCAGACTTTTAAAAATATTTTATTGAACACGTGTTTCATGTTTTTTTAGAATTCACTCCCTAAGGGTTCAAATAAGGGGTTGAAAGTTTATATGGAAAAGTCTTTAAATCGCCACCGATTTTTATAAAAAAATAAATTTAGACTGTTAAAAATATTTTATTGAACACGTGTTTCGTGGTTTTTTTAGAATGCTAAGGGTGCAAATAAGCGGCGCACGCGCGCACCCACTAGTAAAATATAAATAGGTCTCCAAAAGGAAATTGAAAAATATAGCGTCAAATCTTTATATTTATTAGATATTAGCGGCCCGCCCGCGATTTCACCCGCTTGTTCTACATGATTATTGATTTAATAAACAGAATTGACTGACTAACTATAATGACTGCAAGTATGATTTTTTTACTACATTATCTTTATTTCTATAAAGGTTTTTGATTGTTTTTTGACTTAAAAATTACGAACAATTTTGATACTTGATATTTATAATAATATACTTTGAGCATTGATACATAAAGCTAATTATTTATTATACGTATATATTTTTGTAACATTACATTCTTTTGTAACATTACATTCTATGTTATGTACGTCTTATAATTATTTTAAAACTCTGTTAAATGTACTGATATCAGTAAATAGTTTAATTTACTCCTTCAGAAATAGCCTTAAATGTTAAATTATTGATTTGGGTAAGGATTCATAATATTCTTTGTAAAATAACTGTAATGCTTGCATATTAAGTCCTGTACAGTTTTTAAATTAGTTAACAAATATTATTAGCTAAATGTACAATAGGTAAATATGTAGTAATTACAGAATACACGTAGAAAGGATGTTTTTAGGAATTTTTATATAGATTTATTTCAAAACGAATGAACCGCAAAATCTATGTATTTACTTAATATTTCTTTGAAGATCAAGTCGTTCTTTATCTCTGTCTTGAATTGTGAAATGTGACTTAAATTTAACTGTTATGATTTATGAAGGTAACTTTAACCAACAATTTAATTTTGCTTACTTTATTGTTCGTACTATAAACAATAGTGCTTTAAAATATATATATTTTTATCAACAATCATATTACCAAAATGTTTTGAATGTTATTCTTTAGCTCAGAATCTTACCAGCGCGATTCAGAAATTGATACTTTATGCACAGCGCCATCTATTGGGCTTAAATTTAAACTGTAACTGTTCGAACAGTTAAAAAATGCCGTTTTTTATGTAAAATTTCACTTAATATATAATTATATTAATTGAAAACGACGTTTTACTAAATGTATACTATACAGTTAAAATACAGATTTATTACAAACGTTTATACATTTATTATAAGTATAAGTATAAGTATAGATATAGATTGTTATATAATTTTCATAGGCAAACTAATGCCTTGAGTTCATCCAAATGAGGATAACTTTTTTTAATGAACCGATTTTAATGGAACAAACTTTAAATGTTATGCTGTATGTTTTAAGTAAATCGGTTTAGTACTTTCGGAGATTAGCGTGACCATACATACAGACAGACAAGAAATTAAAAAATATATGTTTTTGCTTTCTAATATTCTTTTTAAGTGTCCCTCTATCCATTTTAGTGAAAATTACTAAATGTACAAAAAATTAAAAAAAATTAAATTAGCTTCACGCTGTATCCCGCACACAGCAGGGTAGGCAGAGGGAACCTAGTGTTAAGACACTCCGTTCCCCACTTTCTGCCGAATTCTGGAGGCATTGCGTGTTGAGTGGCAGAACTCAACGCCGCGCTTAACCTCGACACCAGAGCGAAGAAATGGAAATATAAATTTAAGTAAATATTTCATCTCCTCGAGTGGGGATCGAACCCACAACCGGTCGGTTTTGCAGTCACACCTCGTGCCGCTGCGCCACGACCGGCCTCACTAAATGTACAGACTAAATATTTTTACTGTTTTATTATAGAGATCACTGTAACCGAAATTGTTTTATTGTAGTAGTTAAAATCAGCTTCACTCTGTATCCCGCACACAACAAATAAAATAAATTGTAAAAAATAGTTTCACATTAAATAAGTATAAATATGGCAAGTATAGGCACTAATTAACATTGTATTATTATAAACTAACTTTTACCTGCGGCTTCGCCCGCGTGTTCAAATAAAAATAACTGATTGATGAGTATGGTATTTGACACGCTCTACGTGCCCGATGTCACTCCGACTACAGTTATAGTGGTTTATATCGAAACGAGTAACGTAGTTCAATATAGCCTATAGTTTTCCTCTATATATAGACTATCCAACATTAAAAAAAACTATTCAAATTAGTAGTTTCTGAAACTAGTGGGTACAACCAAACGAACTTTACACCTTTACAATGTTAGTATAGAAGTAAAGATATAAATTAGAAAGATATTTTTTTTTAATATAATGGCAGAAATAGAAACTTACCGAGTTTTCCAACGCTTGACCAGCAACCAGTATTAGCACTGGTAATGACAATGTAGTCCTGTTGTCCGTTATATGGGACAAAACGTAGGCAAGTCAATCGATGGTAATCAGCTATAGCCTTCATTATCGTATCTCTCTGATCTTGCTCTAAAATAAGATAATTTCAATTGTTTGATGAAATGAAAAGAATATTTTTAAAATTATGAAGCATAATAAAATGTCTTATCAGTAATAAGAATAGATTATAAAAAAATGTAAAATATAAAAATATATAAAATACTTATCTATTTCCTAATATTTTTAATTGTAATTATGTAAAACATTGCTTTACTTACTGAATTTAGAGTCTATAAGATAGGGTATGATTCCTCTGGGCCATCGAGCGGCCTGATCACGTATGCCATTACGACCGTATTGTGGTATCAATATATCACCCTCAGCATAACCTCCCATTTCTTCTGGATTCATCAACGATGACTCTGTCCATGTGGCTAGTGCATCCCCTAAAACAAAGTTTTACAAATTTTGATATCTTTTTGATATCTTTTTAGAAATTAATGTCTGTTTTCTTCATTGCATGTAATAAAGGTCAAAGAAATAGTAAAATTGTAAAGATTGTTCACAATGGCGGACTTATCTCTAAAAGAAATCTCTTCCAGCCAACCATTGGAAATGGATGGAAACCAAGTTGCGGAATAGAGACAATTAATGCAATATTAATAAAAGCAACAAAATTACTTTTATTAATATTGCATTAATTTTTAACTTAATATTAAAAATTTATAAATATAAAACATACTATTATAATATTTATAGAAAATAAATTATATATACAATAATCATGTATATACATATTCATACTGATTATCATACTGATATGTATAAACCATACATATAATACAAAAAAAAGAACATGATTAAGTGAGGTAGTCAAATTAAAAAATACTGAACTAGATCAATCGTTGTCACTTGTGAATAAATGCTTTTTCCGTTGGGATTTACCTTGGGACCTTAAGGAAAGAATTTTCTGGATAGGATTGGGTAGTTGATTCCAGACGGATGTGGCATACACAGAAAAAGATTTTTGCCAGAATTTGGTCTTGCTGTCAAGTGACCTAATGACCCATGGCCGCCTTGAGCGTGAGGGAGTGGGAAGCAAGTTAAAACGGAAACGCAGGTAAGCAGGAAATTTCTGGTTGTTAAGAATTTTAAAAAAGAATTTAAGAATTTATTTCTAAGGATGTGCATATCACAAGGAGCCAGTTAAAAAGAGCTCAAAATCGAGAAATATGGTCATAATTACGTAAGCCATAAATAAAACGTATAGCCAGATTTTGTAGTACCAAACAAATAGCACACGTCAGCATAGTCGAGATTTGAAATGATATATTATTCCGTTTGAATAATAATCATTGTTTCAGCTTCGGTTTCATATTTTTTTACCACATCGCAAAGTAAGGCAGAGTGTCAAAACAATTCGGTCTCAATTTTCTTCATAGCACATTGAGCAACGGAATTGAATAAATCCTTCCACAGCGCAGAAATGAAAATAATTTAAATTTAATGATTCCCCCGAATAAGGATCGACTCTACAGCCATGAAGTTTACAGTGAGACGATGTCCACTTTACAATGACATTCTCTATTTTGTAATGGTCTTAGACGTGATTATAAAAAAAATATTTTTTTTAAATAACAAAACTAACTGATATTGGTGTAATTCTTACCACTTTCGTTTGTCGGAATTCCAAAAGCTTGTGGTTCTAAGCCCGAGAGATCGATATCACCCTCATCTATCATATTATCTATTTCGTTTGTTATTACTACAGTATCTTCATCTTCAACAGGTATACAAAAGTAACCAGAAACAAACATCAAATATAAATATGTTTTTAGAAAATTCATTTTTCTGCAGTTCTCAGTATTTTTTTAATAAGAAAATTGTACAGTAAAACGTTCGAGCAAATTAAAGTTACGAAACAGTATGGCTAAGAATTAAAAAATGTGTTCTCTTTATATAAATTAGTGCAAAGTTCGTTACACTTCTCTGATAAAGGATGTTGTTACACGTATTTTGATAATAAAGGCCTTGGATTGTATTTTTATGTGTTTTAGTGCGCTGATAATCGTGATATTATTTCCTTTGCTTCCGGGCGGATGATTAAACATACAAAGTGCTAAATATCTTTAAATAGTTTCGGATCTGGATAAGAATACGAATAAAAAAAAGACCGATATATTATATATCGGTTTCCGTTTCCCTTACGGATATAAAAATATTTCGGATTATCCGTTTCATTATCCGAGTAATTCCTGATTTGAGAAATTATTTTTTTAAAGAATCTGTTATTGACAGTTATATTTATATATTTTTTTTTCAGTAAAAAAAAATATTCGTAATTATTACAATTACGTACGCTGGTATATTGGTTCGACCATAATCAAAAATCTAATTCGATATTTTCTGAAAATTTTACATCGGATTCGCGTACGGTTACGATGTTATAGATAGGTTTTATTTCGGACTGCTCGAAAAAGCACTGGCGTAGCTCATCGCCGCACTGGATATATGAAAATAATTTCATTTCTGCAAGTGGGGAAGGAACCCAAACCCAATCTCTCTCTGTGCCATGACAGTTTACAATTTTTTTTCCTGTGGCTCTTGCTATAAAGGCAGCAGGGTAGGCAGTAGACGTAGGTCGTAACGTCTTTTGGGCATAATCGGTTGCGAGTAGTCTCCGGTATACGAGAAACTAGTTTTCAAAACTGCTTATTTGTAACTAGTTACAAATCATTTGCTTACGCTTACTTTTATAGTTATGATAACAGAAAACGTTATATGTAATTTTCTGTAATCATAACGTTTAAAATTGTTATGATTACGAAAATGCCTAAGGTTATATTGCCTTTGATACTAATATGAAACGTATTAATTACCTACATTCCTAAAATTTTAATATTAGAAAAATATTTGGGGTTTTTTTTAAATATGTAAACATGTGTGCAACGATATATTTAAACTTTAAAGGGATGTAATTAATTCAAATGTTTAAATAATTGGAAATTTATTTATTTAAATGTTGTATGTTGATAATTTGTATTTTTTTAACATTTCACATTTATATAAAACATTCAATAACTATATACTATATCACTTCTTAAGTCAAGACGTAAAAAATGCATTTTAACCTATATTTACCTATGTGCCATTGATAGAATTTCGACGCCAAAATTACTTTAATATATGTATGTTTTTTCACAAATTTCTTGGAATTATCATATTGAGATTAAATATCATATCGAGATTATCATTTTCGATGTAAATAAGATCAAATATTCAAATATCAAATGTTGTAAATTATTTAATAGTCAAAAATATCCTAAAATAATATTTTAGGATATTTTACGAATATTCTAAAATATTATTTTAAATTCCATAGAATTTAACTTATACATTCTATCTTTTGATGTGTTTGTTCTAAAAAACTAGTTATGCGATTATTCGACTCGTAAGCAGTTTCTGAAACCGATTACGGTAAATAACGCCCATGTCTAGTAGGCAGAGGGAGCCTAATATTAAGATACTCCGTTCCCCACTTTCACGACGGTTTCTAGTAATATATAATATTATCAGCTTCACCTAGTCTTAGAACCTAGTGCTAAGACACTCTGTTCCCCACTTTCTGCCGAATTCTGGAGGCATTGCGTGTTGAGTGGCAGAACTCAACGCCGCGCTTTGCCTCGACAACAGAGCGAAGAAATTGAAATATAAATTTAAGTAAATATTTCATCTCCTCGAGTGGGGATCGCATTACACATTACACAAATAGATAAAAATATTGTTCAGGAAATTTCTTAACAATATATTATCTTTACAAGGAAACGTATTTCATAACTTTCGGAAATGTGTTATCTGTTGACAAGAAACTGTGTAGTTTTAGTAGATACATCCGACAACCCTGTATCTATAACTGTGTAAACTTTAATAAAGAATTTGCAATTATTACCTTCACAACGTTTAAGTCGCTACGACTTGAAAATATATTTTTTATCTTATTTGGATCCTCCTTTCCTATTCGACAAAAAAGATTAAGGGTATATTTCAACTTAATTTTACTTCACGCTTTATCCCTAGCTGGGTAGTCAGAAAGAATTGAACGCCAATCACTACGGTCTCTACACATATCTCTTTCGCCTCGTCCACTGTCATCAACCTCTTCATACATACTCTCCGGAGGTCATACTTTTTACGTGATCTTCCTCCAGTATCTTTGATACTGTGTTTTCGAAGGTCAATCGAAGTCTCTTTCTACCTCTCTTACCACTCACTTTTCCATCATAAACGTTTTTTGCCATTCTTTCATCACTCATTCTTTCGACGTGCCCAAACTAGCTGAGCACTTTCTCCTTCATTCTCACCGTGACATCCGCGCTAGTACCTGCCATTCTGTGTATCTCTTCATTGCGTATTCAATCAGGTAATCTGACTCCGCATATCCTACGAAGATATCGCATCTTCACGGCATCCATCTTTCTTTCCTTCTTCTTCTGTAATACTCACGTTTCGCTGCCTTATTATGTTTGCTGCCGTCGGTACCAACCAACAAAATATATATTTTACTATTACGTTATAATAAATTAAAATATATATGACAAATATGAAAGTTGAGACAACAGGAATCGAAGCTGCAGCCACTGATTGATCAGTTCTGCACTAATGCCAATTTAATTCAAATTCAAATTCAAAATATTCTTTATTCAAATAGATTCTTATAAGCACTTTTGAATCGTCGAATGAACATATAAATAAAAAAAAGCTACCACCAGTTCGGAAGGCAGTTTTGCTCCGGTGGTAGCTTTTTTTTAATACACTACCCAGCAGTCGAATAGAGTTATTTCATACTGAAACCTGCCATCAATAATCATAGTTTACATTATATTCAATAAATCTAAGGTTTAGCATAATAAATGTACATTACAATGAAGAAGAAAATCCCCTGCCCCTAGCATATGGCGACCTCACGAAACTAGAGCCCGTCGTGGCACAGGAGACAGGCGTGTGCACAAAAATATAAAAAAAGTCCTGGATTCACATTTAGTTATTATTACTTCATTACTCTATATATTTTTATAACAACATTTTAATTAAACGCGTGACTATTTTATTATTATATATTGTATAGAAAGATATTATTTCTAGAAAAGTATCAGTAAATAATTTGTAATAAAGAATCTATGCTGCATATTACTTACGTAGACTAATAGCATGTATGCCCGCATGTAGCAGAGTATGTAGAGGAGAGTAGGCATTGCCTGTTGAGTGCCGGAACTTAACCCCGCATTTTGCCTTGTTACCAAAGCGAAGCAACAAGCCACAAGAGTGTAACTGTAACGCGACGATTGTGGGGATTCGATTTCTGCGTGCGGAATACAGCGTGAAGCTGATTTATTTTTAATTTTCTCGAGTCGAAATCAAATCCACAACCTGTCGGGTTTACAGTCAGACGCTTGTGCCTCTGCGCCACGACTGGCCTCTACTAATAATACTAACAACTGTTTTCATGTAAATTTTAAATTATATTATACATAATTAATAAACATTATTATTAGAGGGCAGTCGTGGCGCAGGGGCACAAAGTGTGCCTGTAAATCGACTGGTATTGGGTTTGATCACCACTCGAGGAGATATAATATTTTTAAACATTTTTTAAAGTGTTATTCCACACTTAGGAAAGAAAAATACTTATTTAGAAAACGTATAAAAATTTGAACGTAGCGGGACTCGAACCCGCGCCTCCTGGAAACCGACCAGGCGCTCTGTCTCCAATTTTATACATTTTCTAAATAAGTATATAATATTTATTTACATTTATGTTTTCATTTCTTCCCTCTGGTGTCGAGAGGAAAGCGCAGCGTTGAGTTCCGCCACTCAACACGCAATGCTTCCATAAATTGACGGAAAGTGGGGAACGGAGTGTCTTAACACTAGGTTCCCTCTGCCTACCCTGCTGTGTACGGGATACAGCGTGAAACTGAAAAAAAAATAATAATAAAAAATAAACATTAACTTGTCTATGCAAATCGCATGTAATTAATTATACACATTTAAAAGTGGCCAATTAAAAGGTTATAAACCGCCAGTAATACGGGCCCCTTAGTTCTACGAGTAAGTATTATATGTTCTATCATTGGTGTATAGCGTTATCGTAGTTAAGTAATTAAGCAAACTGAACTTACTTGAACTGTTAACTCACAAAGCGACAAACAAAAATTTTTAAACAAAAAACTAACGAACAATGAAAAATTTAAGAAAAGTGAATCTTACATTGGATTAGCTTTACGCTGTATCCTGCACACAATGGAATATGTAGAGGGAACCTGGGAACATAGTGTTATGACGAGTGTCTTAACACTATGTTTCCAATTAAACTGATTGGCAGGCATTGCGTGTTGAGTGGGGGAACTCAATGCCACGCTTTATCTCGTTACCAGACCGAGGAAATGAAAATATTAATTATTTAATTTCTCTTAGTGGGATCAAATCCACAACTGTCGCGTTACAGTCACATCTTTTTATTCCTGCGGCTTCTTTATGACGGCTTCATTCATATATTAGTATCGTAAAAGTAAGCAAAGTAAGTGGGGTTTTTCTTAAGGCGGGTTCCAGCGTGATTATTGCCGTTCTTCTCAGTAGCTGGAATTGTTGAGTTGTTCTATTTATCTTAGGTAACGCATAACCCTTGCTACAACCACAGTGAGACCCATCACCGCAGTCAGTGCAACGCAGTAAATTAATTTTTGTTTTTCGTTGTTGTTTATAATTTAAGTTGCTAATATATATATGTAGTTGTATGAATTTTATTTGTGTGTTTTTAGTTATTTAGTATTAAGTATACCGAGATGAGAAATAAGCACTATATATTACTGTCGATTAGAGTCTGACTGAGAAACGAGAAGAGAGAGATAGAGAAGTGTGTTGAATAAAATTATTTTAGTAGTAATCTGATAATGATAATGATGATGATATGTTTTTTGATTTTGTGCTGATTGTGCCAAAAATAATGACTCAATTATTCTCCTAAAATGATAATATAATTTCGTTCAAAAAAAATCAGTTAGAACACTATAAATAAGTATTCCCACAAATACTAAAAATGTTTTTGTTCGCAAATCAATAAATAAAAAAATTGCTTTGCAGAATCTTGGTAGTTGGTACAACTACAGAATAGAACAGAAGGAATTTTAGCACACAGAAGTGTATAATATATATACTATCCCTAGTTTGCTTTAGTATTGCGTCCATCTCTTCCAATTATTAATATATCTTTGAGTATTATGCTTTATAATGTGCTTTTAATTACAAGATACACTTTATTTATGAATGTATAAAAATAAGAAATAAGTGTTATATTTCTTATTAGAGTTAATTTGTTGTTAACTTTTTGGTTCATTTTATTAACAAATAATAAAAGCTTGTTCTTAAAAAGGTGTTTTTTCTTTCATTTTATTTTTTACTTTTTAACATTTTTAATTCGAGATTTTTATTTTTATATACAAAAAGTTTCAATGCTCAGAACTTAATTCATGCCTTAAGAGAGTTGCGTAAAAGATTCCTTCTAGGACCGGACAAAACATATTGTAAAAAGCTTCATGAAGAAACCGCATATAATATTATTTCCTGGGCATGGAGAGAGCCTTCAACGGTATTAGTGGCCCACTGTTCAGAGAATCGAACTAGACCTATGGCTATGGATGACCGAAGAATACGATCGCGATTATCCCGCGGTGCCAGAGCGCTGGCGACCCCTATGGCTGCATACTGTCCCATATCAACTTTCTTCTGCATATCAATGACATGTTAGAGGATTCTACCGTATACTGTTATGGATCTTGTATAGTACGACCGTGCAAGTCTTTCTATTTTTTATTCCGGATTTTTTGTTTTTTCAAATGAGGATTCACAATCAAGAATAAAAAAAATAATATCTCTATATATAATAAGACAGTAAAAATATTTTGTCTGTACATGTAGTAATTTTGACTGAAATGAATACAGGGACACTTAAAAAAAATAGTAAAAAGCAAAAAATTTTTCTCCAATTTCTTGTCTGTCTATCTGTCTGTCTACATGTATGGTCACGCTAATGTCCGAAAGTACTGAACCGATTTACTTAAAAGTAAAAAAGTTAAAGTAAAAGTTTGTTTCATCAAAATCGGTTCATTACAAAAAAAATTATCGTTATTTGAATGAACTCAAGGCATTAGTGTGCCTGCGAATGTTGTATAGCAATAGCGCTGGTAAGATTTTTGGCTAAAGAATAACATTCGAAACGTCCTGGTTATATGACTGTTGATAAAAATATATATTTTTGAAGTACTATTTATTATACAATGTTTTATACAATAAAGTAAACAAAATTGAATTGTTAGTGGAGATTACCTTCATAAATCATAACAGTTAAGTTTAAGTCGTAATTAATATAACACAAAAATAAAGAACGATTTGATTTTCAAAGAAATATCAAGTAAATACATAGATGTTTTGGTTCGTTCGTTCGTTTGAAATATAATAATCTATTATATATAAAAATGCCTAAAACATCATTTCTACGTGTACACTGTAATAACAACATATTTACTAATTGTACATTTAGCTAATAATATATGTATAATAACTAATTTAAAAACTGTACAAGAGTTAATATGCAATTATGACAGTTATTTTACAAAGAATATTATGAATCTTAACACAAATCAATAATTTAACATTTGAGGCTGTTTCTGAAGCAGTAAATAAAATTATTCACTGACATCAGCACATTCAACAGATTTTTAAAATTATGATGAGACGTACATTACATTGGTAAAAAAATGTAATGTTACAAAGATATGTACGTATAATAAATAATTAGCTTTATGCATATTTTTATAAATATCAAGTATCAACATTGGTCGAAGTTTTTATTCAAAACAATCAAAATTTCTTATAAAAATTACGATAATGTAGTAAAAATCATATTAGAATATTACTGATTAAAGTAATAAAAAAAGAAGTCATTATAGTTGTCAATCAATTCTGTTTTTTCAATCAATAATCATGTAGTTTAAGCAAGCGAAGCCGCGGGCGGGCCGCTAGTTTACAATAAAAAAACATATTGAAGTTGCACGATATTTTTATTCATAAGTAAGTATAGGTGCTTGTGTATCAAGTATTTCTTTAAGCTATTATGTGACACGTTCTAACATTTAACCTAATTCTATGATAATAATTAATTGACGCCACTACGACAACATAATGAAAGAAACGATATGGTGATAAGTACTTATGGGTGATTCACTATCTAAATTAAATGCTTAAATTATTTTCACCTTCTCTGTCTAGTATAACGAAATGCTACTTTGGGTTTCACACTCCAACAATACACATTATGTGAAAAAGCTAATATAAGTAAATATTTTAGTCGGGAGATATGCTAATGTAAAACATTCTTATTTGATTTATTTTTCTATATTTCGTGGGTTTTGAAAATAATAACTTTAAATTGAATATCACATAATACTGTAGCCATTTAAGATATATTATTATATATTATTCGTTCATATTGTAGACTATACAATTGTTTTTTATTAAAAATACATCAGATGTCAAATTGAACTATATTTATTTTATCTACGGCCTTCATGGTGAGAGAGATACAAGAAAAAAAGCTCTGATAACAGAAGGTAACATCATATAGACACAATTAGGGAGGATTCACACTGTAGTGCCAGTCAAAATTCATTCCCGATCCAATCTCAGTCAGTTAAAAATGTTCTTATAAGAGGAATAATGATAGAATTCATACTATTTTCACGGTTGAGTTTCGGTCCAATCACGCGTATAAGAATACTTCTCTTACTCAAATATGAGATCGGATCGAACCGTAACCGGCGTTATAGTGTGAATCCTTTCTCGATTTGTGAATTCCTAATTAACGTTCAACTAACAAACTCATCAGCTTTATATAGATAGCAAAAATTACTTTATTTATGCATCTTGTCGTAGATTAATAAATTATTATTAATATTATAATAAATTTACATATGAACGTGTTTATAAGAATAATAGCGATCATTTAGATATTATTTATAGCATTATGTGCAGACATTTTTAGCTGTAGCATTTTTAAAAAAATATTGATTGAAATACGAGTCAGGATTTTTCATTTCCGGTCCATAAGTCAAGCACGTCACAACATACGTCAACACACCACCAAGTACCTGTAATTAATTTAAAGCGTCAATTTTTCATTTTAGGTGTTCTGGAAGTTTCTGGAAGAAACCTAAAAAAATTAAGGATGATGCATAGACGCTCCTATTTTTTGATTGCGTTGACTTAAAAACTTATTTTTTTCCATGCTTCAAGGACCATACACCTGGATATTTGATATCAATTTCAGCTTTATACCACCACACGAATTTGAGAGAAATGGTCGTCAGCCAAATAGACAGAAGATTGACATACAGATAGACAACAAAATGATCCTATAAGTATTCCATCGTTTCTTATGAGGTACGGAACCCTTAAAAGAAAACACTAGTTGCTTATATGACGAAGAATTATTTGTTGATGAACTTCGTAGTTGTTTCTTACCTTTAGAAT
Source organism: Heliconius hermathena (assembly GCA_013403705.1). Classification (NCBI taxonomy): domain Eukaryota; kingdom Metazoa; phylum Arthropoda; class Insecta; order Lepidoptera; family Nymphalidae; genus Heliconius; species Heliconius hermathena. Next base: position 26,396 of record JAAIXJ010000645.1, on the reverse strand, counting down.
AAGTGATCTATTAATAGTAAAAATATTTAACGGTGAAAATGTTGCTTTGTTTAGTATCAGCAGACGTTGAAAAGTTTCAACTTCATTTTTTGCTCTTTCATCGTCTATCACAGCAGCTTTAAGGCTGTTGACTAGTACTATAGTTCGTTGCATCTACAATAGATATTATTTATAAATGTCTATTTGTTTTATTTTTCAAAATAGTACAAAGTTTAAAAATATATTTATTATATCTATAATACTAAATAATAAAGTCGCCCTGGAGGGCGCATCAAAATCCAACCGCAGAGGTGGACTCTGTCTGTGCCTTTCTAATTCTTCTTCTTCTAAACGATTCAACGGATTTTGATGCGGTTTTCACCATTAAGCAGAGTATTTCTCAGGAAAGGTTTATATATATTTTATTATATGTAAATTATTATGTAATTTGATGTAAATACGATAAATGTGTATAGAGTCCTATCCGTTGAGACACTTTCGTGCATGCGCTGCTTTAATGGTAAAGTACTACATGAAAACAATTTACCGGAGTATTGTTCCTCTTAATAAGATCTACAAAAAAGTCAGGGATGGCATATTCATGTCCTTTAAGAATAACCTAGAGTAAGCATTTTTCTTATAAAATAGTAATTTGTATGTATTTTTTATTGTGAGGGATATTTGTCCATAATGATATTAATCCTTATCCTTTTAAATACTTTTTTAATTATCTACGTTAAAAGAAGATAAAATTTGCTCTTTACACTATTTCGAAATTACAAATAGTTTTAGAGAAAAACGTATTTAATTTTTGACATTATTCACGCTATAAACAGCCGTATCGGGTCATGTTTCATTTATCCGTTACTCTCAGTATATAAATAAGTATATTAGTTACCTTGCTCATTTAGTGTAGATCAAAACTGTCCAGATTTACTTTACAGATTTAAAATTAAGATAACAAAAAATCCTTGCTACGAAACGGTTCGCCGCCCGACACGCGTCCCGCCGCGCTCCGCGCCGTTTTGCACTTTTAATTTTAATACCTACTTTTAAATATTTATTTTACGTTGATAATCTATACTTTTTATAAAATCGTATATGTAAATGTGGTAAAAAGCCAAAGCGTGGCGTTGAGTTCCCCCACTCAATACGCGATGCCTAGAAAATTGCGCGAAAAGTGAGTGAAAATAATTAGTTTTCAATGTTTTGTTGTTTGATATTGTTTGTAAATTATTATTTGTACGATGATAGAAAAAACTCGAGATTATGTGATAATAATAGAAATTTTAATATTTAGGATTCTCTAATATAAGTTGACACCTTCTCAAGCAGCCACGTAATTCTTGCAATTTCTGAATCGGAATTTATGTGCGAAAAATTATGTTTGCAGTGTGCGCGCCGTTTTTGTTTATCTAGACAAATATGAAATAACTAAATATTTTTCTATTAAATATGATAATTCTTGCAAGCAAAATCAAATCAATGCCCAAAAGACTTGAATTTGTAATTATTTAGTGTACAGCAGAATAGATAACCAAACAACAAAAATAATCTATTTTTAGGGTTCTGCACCTCAAGAGGAAAAAAAATGGAACCCTTATAGAATCACTTTGTTGTCCGTCTGCCAAGACCATTTTACTTGAGATCGCGTTGAGGTATGGTGAAATTAATATCTGATGATATTCAGGTTTCCAATTCCTTGGAGCATAAAAATTAAGCTTATAATACAACACAGTCAAAAGAAATGAACATTTATTAATATGCAATATGCATCATATGCAATTAATATTAAAGATTAAGAAACGACGGAATGCAATATCAATTGTGCCGTGTGATCCCGGCCTAGAATAGGATCATCCTGGTACTGGTGGTGTCGTAAGAGGCGACTAAAGTACGTGTGGTAGAGTCACGTCGCCAGCAATGGCAACACGCATGGGCAGACTCGACCGGATCATTACCACCCCCGGCATTTAAAACCGGCGTGAAGTAGTGGCCTTATGCCACTGCGTTTCGCATCAGGTAATGCCGGGCTCCGGAGCCCAACCCACCTTACAGGCAGGCAACGCATGTGGGCGGCGGTGATCACTTACCATCAGGTGATCCGCACGCTCGTTTGCCTTGCCTTTTCCAAAAAAAAAAAAAAAAAAAATGTAAATATAAGTAAGTAAGTAAGGTAAAATATTAGAACGAATGAACGAAGTGGTATATTTGAGAAGTATGTTCAGTAGAGATGGAAGACGAGATGGATTCGGAAAGGTGTATTGTTGCCGGTAATAGGGTTGATGAGACGGCGAAAGAAAAGTCAGCACAGCTGCACGTTTGGCTGTACACATTGCAGTGCTGGTACCAACGCTGTTATACGGCAGCGAAACGTGGGTATTACAGAAAAAGAATAAAAGAAAGGACATGCGAAGTCAGCTTAGTTGATCGAATCTGCAATGAAGAGACTCACAGAACGCCATGTACTACTAGCAAGGACGTCGCGGTGAGAATGAAGAAGAATGTGCTCAGCTGGTTTGGGCACGCCGAATGAATAATTGATGAAAAAATGGCAAAAAAGATTTATGACAGAAAACTAAGCGGTAAGAGAGGTAGGGCAAGACCTCGGTTGACCTTCGAAAACACAGTATCAAAGATACTGAAGGAAGGACACGTAAAACATATAATATGAAGAGGTTGATGACAATGGACGAGGCGAAAGAGGTACGCAGAGATCGTAGCGTTTGACGCTCCATTCTCTCTGAAATCCCGCTAAGGATACAGCGTGAAGCAAGATTATATTAGATTAGATCAAGTTTGCGGGTAACAAACTTCAAACCAATCAGAATCCTGAAAGTAGTACAGAATACTCTGTGGGCTAGTGTGGCTCGCGCTTGGCGGATTTTTTCTTAAATACACTTTTATTGATATCTATTAACCAAAAACATACTATAAATATCAACCAAAAAAAACCGAAAAAAATTAATCAAGATAACTCAACAGTTTAGACGTAGGATTTTTTTTCATTTTACGATGTTGTTCCATACCTATATTTCGTGTGATGCAGTTACGCAAAGATGCGAATAATGTAGACGCATACTACTACAAAAATACTACTAAAGGTTAAGCCACTTTGAACTTTGATTTCGGAATGAGGCGTACGCGGCGGTTTCCCTTTGATAGGTTTATGTATGCGTGCGTCGTTCTTGACAAATTTATTATTTTTTTTATTATTTATTATTATTAAAAACGACAATTTTATTATTTTTTTTTTTGAAAAAATAACTTTTTCATTTTTGGGATTTTTAAAATTGTATTAGGCTTTTATGGAGTAGTTACAACTATGGTTTCATTTAAAGTGATGCTGACATTTCTCTGACACCCTGTATAGATATTAGTGACCGTCGTGGCGCATGGGCACAATGTAACTGTAACGTGACATTGTGGGTTCGATCCTCACTCGGAGAAATGAATTATAATTTAATAATGTTTTCATTTCTTCCTTCTGGCACCAAGGCCGCCACTCAATACGCCATGCCTCGAAAACTTCGGTGGAAAGTGGGGAACGCAATGTTTTAATACTAGGTTCCCGCTGCTTATCCTGCTACGTGCGAGAAACAACGTAAACTCGTGGTGGTGCTGCTAGTTTTAACTTTTTTATTTATGAAACGAATATAATAAAACAAATACTAAATGTTAAGCTGTTAGGTGTTAAGCTAAAATAAAAAGTGCAGTTAAACCGGTTTAGCCGTTTTGAGATTAGCGTGAACAAACGCACAGACAGACAAACTGACCAATAATAACATTTTTTAATATATCTTTCATGTACAAACACCGAGTTACGATTTATAAAACATTAGTCAAAATAATATCTAAAAATTTACTTACTTTATTAAAAGTGCGGTGGAAAGGCTCTATAATTATTACGAAATATTTTCCAATAATAAATATCCATATCAATGAGAAAGTGACTGTGATGTTCTGATAAAGAGAAACTGTCAAGAAACATTAAAGGTAACATAAAATAATTGAATAATTAAGAACTTTCAATATCTGTAAACTGACTATAAACGCATTGGTTTTGGGTTCGATCCCCACTCGGGAAATGATCATATTTTAATTATTTTCACTTACCTGCTCTGGTAGACGAAGTGCGGCAAAGGATTCCTCTACTCATTACAAGATGTCTCGAAAAAGGGGCGGAAATTTAATTACTAGTGATCTATTAATATACGAAACTACTAAAATAACGAAACTAACAAATTCTCTCTGCTGATCTATGCTATGCGTAAAAAATGTGATAATACTTTTTTTAAAACCCGACCGTGTCTATTTATATATGTATGTATGTTCTTGTCTGTCTATTTTGTGACATCGTAGCTCTCAAACGGAGTAACCAAATTAAAATTAAAACTACTACTACTACTACTACTACTACTACTTGTATCTTGTTTGAAATGTGACAGTGTTCTTAGCCATGTCCTAAAAAAATGCTTAACCATTTGATATTTCTCTTGTCTTATGTAATGAAAGAGAGTAAGAGAATGTAGATAGATGGATATGCTTACTTTTTAGTTTTTAATCCCTGACGCAAAAAGAAGAGTGTTATAAATTTGATGTATCTGTCTGTCTGCCTAACTGCGTGTCTGTCTGTTTGTGTTTCAATATGTCGAACCGTAACTCCTGAATCAATGGACCGATTTGAGTGAGGATTTTTTTAATGGAAAGCCATATACATCGCAGTGGTTTCTTGGATCTTTGTTCTATGAAAATCGAATTACTTGTTTAAGAGCTACAAGCACTTTGACAAGATAAAGTACTGATATTTTTAGTCAGGGGATTTTAATTTTTTTTTAATTTTGTTTTTTAAATCCTAATATTTATTTCAATATGTCACTTAAACTAAACTATCGTAAAACAATTGTGAATTGTTTGATCGTATGTAATGGTTATTGGTTTTGTATACTCGAGAAAAGATTTTTCGTTTTGTTTTTTATATTATTTATTTATATATTATATTAACAACTGACTTCACAAAAAGGAGGAGGTTCTCAATTCGTCGGAATATGTTTTTTTATGTATGTTCATCGATTATCAAAGAAGCCTGAACCGATGAAGATATTATTTTTTTTGAAAGAGTTTACCTCACAGGTGGTTCCATGGTGACCATGTTAAAATCTGACAATGAAATCCTGGAGAAATCGAGGGAACTCTTTAAATTTCATAGGCACTCTTTGGGGAATACCCAAAAGGAATTGGGTATTTTTATAATGACTCGTATGTTTGCTTTCGAAAAGCACAATTTGATGATGTGGCACTTATGATGAAGATCATAGTAATATAACCGACTTCACATTTTTGCTTTACTGTTTGAAGTTATTCAAACAGTAAAGTAAAAAGTAAAAAAAATACTTAGCATAAAGTGAAACTAATTTTGATTTACTTAAAGAAAAATAATTAAATAAATATTTTAAAATTTTAAATTCGGTGTCAAGCTAATGCTACAACAACCTTACTACAATAACAAACTACTAAGCCTGTTTGTTTTACTTGGCACCGACTCCAACATTTTAAAATATTTAATCAAAATTCGTTTCATTTTATGTTAAGTAAATTTTTTTTTTACTTTTTAGTTTCCAGTTCAAATCGAAAAATTCGTAATTTATTTTTCTACGGCTATATTAGAATGTAGATGCGATGTTTTATGCGAAGAAATACATATTTTGCCTTGTTAATATTTTTTGAGTCAAGTTTTATATTTTATTCAATTTCTTAATTAAATATTTAAATAATTGTATAGCATTACTTAATAAAACTGATTCTTCCTTCATAAATTAATTAGGAATAAAGGCAATCTGTATTTCAAGGGTAAAAATTTGCAAATGATTACAATATCGTAATATTATTACGTTTAGTAGAGATTTTCCAAAACAGCACGTGAAAGATATGTATTTGTAACTGCACGGAAAAATAAATAATAAAAAGACACAGTAGGACCCCGTCCAGCTGCATTGAGTCTCTGACTATGTCACAGATAACTGAATAATGAATGTTTAACTCTCGAAGAGATTGTAAAAATTTAATTTTCTTCCTCTCTTCCCGTTGGTATGTGTCTGAAACATATAATTGTATAATGGTATAATATTAATTTTATTTTCATAATAACAATGACATAATAATTGCATTACAAAAAAATGTTATAAATAAATAATGGTAATTTAACCTGCATCAGCCATGGACCCAGGGATATAAGTGGGTGACTCTGAAAGCGACTGGTTGTGGGTTCGATCCGCACTCGAGGAAATGAAATATTTATTAAAATGAAATTTTCATTTCCCACTGGTGTCGAGGCAAAGCGCGGCGTTGAGTTCCGCCAATTAACAACAATGCTTCCAAAATACGTCAAATGGGGAACGGAGTCTGTTAACACTAGGTTCCTTCTGCCTATCCTGCTATGTGTGGGATATGTATGGGTAGCTAAATTCTGCAAAATCTTCAAATCAAAAAAGCTAAATTGAAAGAAATCATTCATATAAATTTATGCTTTAAAAACAGTGGGGCATCTATTCTGTTTTACTCTATATTTACTTTAAACTGGTGTTGATTAAACTCAGTGCAAACGCTTAGTGGAGTTATTATATACCTCTTCACCAACACCACAGTGTAAGTTTAGTTTAAGAGTAGAATATTTTTACGTATATTTTAAGTCCAAATTATATACGAACACATAAATAAGTTGCAACAAGCGTATAGAAATGTCGTAGCTTGATGAAAACGTATGGCTTAGTGGTCAGATCGCCTGGTCGGTTTCCAGGAGTCGCGGGTTCGAGTCCCGCTCAAATTTTTATACGTTTTCTAAATAAGTATTTTTCTTTCCCAAGTGCGGAATACCACTTTAAAAATGTTAAAAAATATTTAATATATAGCATTCTCTCTTGCCAGAAGATAATTCTTAGTAATTATAAAAATCTTAGTACCATAAAAATCGGTTTTGCAATTTCTGAAAATAGACTGGACAAATAGAAAAACCGACAGACATTTTTTTAAATCGTTTGTTAAACGCTAGTTTTAGTGTGTAAAAAAAAACTAAGTGAAATACTCATTTCACTTAGTGAAAACCAAATGAAGAACGAGTTCATTTATTTATCAATATAATGTTAGAGGTAAAGTTGTTAGAAGCCAGTCGTGGCACAGGAGCACAAAGTGTAACTGTAAAACCGACTGGTTGTGGGTTGTCCCCACTCGAGGAGATGAAATATTTACTTCAATTTATATTTCCATTTCTTGAGTTTCGTTGAGTTCTGCCACTCAACACGAAATATCTCCAGAAATCGGCAGAAAGTGGGGAACGGAGTGTCTTATCACTAGGTTCCCTCTGCCTGCCCTGCTGTGTACGGGATACAGCGTGAAGCTGATTTTTTTTTATTTCTTAATTAATGTTAAGTTAATTAGTCCATCTCTCAAATAAATCAAATAAGTTACCTGCATCGTGTACTTTACTAGGTGCATTAAAAACAGAATTACGATTACTCCAAGCTAATTTTGGTGCTAGTAAATTGTAAAATTGGCATACATCTAAAAATAAAAATAAACAAAATTACATTGCAATACATATTATTTATGAAAAAAATATATAAAAATATTATATATAATTATATAAAATAAAATACTTCTCCGTTCCGATCTAAGATTTTCCAGTTGGTTGTTAATTGCAACAAGAGTCGATAGTACAGTGCTTGTAAAACAAGAAATTTGAAAAATGGTGATGATCTTAGTGTTATGATAAACAATCAATCCGATTCTTAAATATTTCCATATTTGTGAATAAGTGTTACCTATAATTTTTAATAATTTTTAAAATAAATATATTAAATTTTGAATTCCCTCTAGAGATAATCGAACTTACAGTCACACGGTTGTGCCCGTGCGCCACAATGGCCTCAAATTGAATATCAAAAGTAGTAAATGATAATGCTGATAAGTGATGCCGAGTCGTTGAGGCCAGTCGTGGCGCAGGGGCAAACAGTGTGACTGTAAAACCGACTGGTTGTGGGTTCGATTCCCACTCGAGGAGATGAAATATTTACTTAAAATTATATTTCCATTTCTTCGCTCTGGTGCCGAGGCAAAAGCGCGGCGTTGAATTCTGCCACTCAACACGCAGTGCCTCCAGAATTCGGCAGAAATTGCGGAACGAAGTGTCTTAACACTAGGTTCCCTCTGCCTACCCTGCTATGTGAAGCTGATAAGTGATTTAATTTTTTTTGTATCCGACCGAAACAAGGATTTTAGCCGATATCGACACCAAACCTTTGGGCTTTGGCTTCTTAAATATGTATCGTAAATAAAACACTGAGTCCATAATAAGTATTTTATGAGTTAAGTAGCTGACATGAATTAAACTTGTCATACATAATTCCAGCTCACTCACTTGAATTCATACTTAACCCCTATCGTGGCAAAAAATATTTTTTGAAGAAAAGCGAAAAAAATATATATTGGTAGCTTCTTTGGACTATAAAGAACCTCAAAAAAATAAATAAAAAAATCGTGATATGAAAATTTTGGAAAAACACGATGTATATTATACTATACACTGCTACACGTACAGTACAGTGATTATCGCATTTTTAAGAATGTATATTATGCTATACATTGCTATGTTTTGGAAGAGTTGGCATGTCACTGGTAGCTTTTAATATATACTAAAAGATTATTGTAAATAACATGATTTTTAATAAAAACAACTATTTTGGTGGAAGTAAAATTGTTTAATAAAATAAATCTTTCTTGAACAATTTTTTCTTTACAAAATAATTCAGAGATCCTATTGCTTGCGTTGTTGATACTCCAAAAACACTTCGATTCTTCAAATAACAAAGATGAACCTTACATTATTTGCACATAGTACTTCCCTGGCCAGCTTCGCAGTACTTGTACATTTGATATTCGGTTATTTGCGGCCAATGGTCATATTTGTCATAGCGGATATCACTGCATGATCGTTAAGATACCATTTTTTTTTAATTTGCTTTGCCGGGAAATTGTCTAAATTTTTCACTGAAACGTTTCGACTTAGTAGTCTTAGATGAAGCTAAAACTATTTTACTTCCAACACCCATAGTCTTTTCCTCTTCAGTAAATGCGATGCCTCTAAAAGTGTCATCTCCTGCGTAGAGCAAGAAGTCATAAATGATGCCAGACACACCGGCTCTGACTAAGTTCTTAAAACCCCATTTACAAGGCTTATTTGGGTTATATTAACGTCGATTTTCTGCTTTTTCCCCTTTGTACGGTATAACAATTTCGTCGTCGATACTAAAACATTCTCTTGTTCTACGGATAAACACTGTATTCGAATGCAATCAATTACAAATGAGATGGTACATTTTCCAATGTAGGTCCTGATATTTCTGCCCTCTCCTTGAAATTGTGCTTCTTTCTAACGAAAAGATAATTTATTTCTTCTGCTACACTGCCTTTTTATTGAATGAATTAGGTGTAAGAGGCACTTCGGTGGTATCAACATAAATATCACATGCATGCGTTCCTATCTCATCATCAAAAATTTGTAGGAGGTGTAACATTTCGAGATTTGAATT